>ML278926.1:0-21502 GCA_005239495.1 Nicotiana undulata
CGACCACATCTATAATTAGGGGGCTGCTTGGACATTTAGGAATTCCACCCTTCTTTGATACTCTAGATCGTGCGATAGAGCTCAAGATAGGGATCTAATTTCCTCGCTAAGTCTTATTCTCAAGATTAGAAATATTGATACCATAATCCGCGAATTTGAAGCATGTAACAAGGGATTGATCCCACCACTGAGTCTAAAGGAGATTGCCAAAGGCTTGTTAGGAGAATGTATTGAGCCGTGGAGGGATTAGTAGAACCTATCGCTAAAGGGGAGTGCTCTTGTCCCTATTGATTTCACAGAACCACCAAATCCTATAGTATATCCGTATGGTACCAACATATGTTAGGGATGTGGATTCGAGGGGCATCGATTAAGTTGTCGCCGTATCAACTTAAAGTCGTTGAGTCAGTCACTCCTTGGTGTATCCTCATGAGCAACACCCATATTCTACTCACTATGTATGTATGTCCGTAGTGGGTGGGAAGTTCTCATAAACATGGTCTTGATAAGACACTGAATCGTAAAATATTGCATGCATCTACTCTTTGAACGAGATCCAATATTTTTTGAATCCACTCTACCACAAATTCTCTTATAAGAAAATCTCTTATGACATTGAGCTCTATAATCATGTCCTTGAATGGAGTTGTAACTATAGAATTACTTCTTCCCTCATGCCTTCCCAAACTCTTAACAAGGGACTATGCCCGAAAATTTTCTTATTGAATGAATGGATAAACAATTATCATATATTGGCACAAAATAAAAGATATCTTTTCTCGACCCTTTTTACTCTTCTATAATTCAAAAGCCTGGGCCATTTTTCTTAGAGTTTGTGCTTCAATTTTAATGTTGACATAGTATCATAGTGAAGATCTTGATCTGTTTCATCATCATCTCTGGTATGGTAGTGCCCTCGCTCTATCTTTGTTGAGGCTTCCATTTTGGCCTAGTGATTGGAATCGACAAGATTTTCATTTGTTTGGAGATAATCTCCCTCTTCTCCTACATGTTATTTTCTTGATTTCATCTGCTCAATTACTTTTAACATTATTAAATCCCCATCGCATCTAGGGTCCGTCGAGCCTCCCTGTAGCTGGATCATGCTACTTATTCTTGTTGCTCATGTTATTCTTGAAGGTTCTTCTTCTTGTGGTTGTAAGGAAGACGAGCATTTTCGCTCCTCTTTTGGTTTGCATAATACTTGTTTGAGTGTCGCTATATGTTAATTGCTCTATGTTTCTACGAATTCAACTGATTTTAATGTTAGTACTGGCTCTACTAGCCGTGAGGCTTTTGAGTTTACCCCTATAACCCTCAAGACTCTTCCTGTTAATTCATCCCATATACCCGGTCTTCCCCTGGTTGTTATCCTATTTTTCCATTTCCAATTTAGGTGGTTGAAGGAAGATCATAATTGTGTCTTTGGCATATAGAAATAAAATTTCCTTTGTCATATGTTAATCCTTATGTTGCTATGGGACTTAGGACAGAGTCAGGGCAACCTTATGAGCCATTCTCTCTATCTACTCTTTGAATGGGACGTATTACTTACGACCTCTTGAGAAATTGAATCCTATAATAACTTCTTGAATCGAGTCATAACCATAGGGTAATACTCCCCACTTGCTTCACTAAAATTTTCAACAAGGAACTACACCTGATGGATTTCTCACATAACCTTCTCAGTTAAATAGATAATATATGCTCCTTTGTGCCTACGCACACAGCGTCATAAACGTTTACCTATGTGGTGTCAAGTTCCATGAAAAGCATCACGGAATTGCAATCCTTCTCGAGTCACTCTTTTTCTCCCTAGTGTATATGGCTTCTATGGTTTGAAGAGTCACTCTACTCTTGCAAATATCACCATGAAACCTTCTCACTGTCTAGTAACATAAGAGCATGCCTAAACACCTATCATATGTGTGCATGTCAATCGAAATGGTCACCGTGTGCATAAGTTCTCTTTGAAAATTGATATCCTCATATCCCCGTCATAGAAATATCTTGTGTCGCCATCTTAGTATAACTTTCGTGTTCGCTTGGGACATCCCGCGGTAAGTAGCCCACTTTGTTCCTAGTATTGCGGCTTCCCGTGATGTGGTCTTGTATTGCAATTAGGAGTTAGTGTAGCAGAAGCATGACAAACTCATAACAAATGTTTATTTTCTCCTTACACCTCCACCACATGTGTTAATTGTGTTTCTTAGTTAGTGAATTCATTGTGAAAATTTCCCAACACTTGCTCGATAATTGTGAGAGAACGTGTCCTCCTATGTGTCACTATAACACTTACTTTCTCATAAGGACCCTTAATATTCTCTCCGTCAAGACTAAATGTACCTTTGGGGGATATCATAGCATAATGCCTACTTCTTATGTTTTCCTGTCTTTCATTAGCATCTGGGTACACCTCGAGTTAAGGTCTTTGGAGAACTCATTAAGAACACCTGCAAACCTTCCATGATTATTATATATTGTCCCATTGGGTTCTGTTGCCTTTGCACTCTCGGCTTCTAGAATCATTGATTACGTCATTATCATGTGCGTGGAGTTTTGCTATCCTTGGCATTTCACCTCCCTGGGTGGATAGGAGTTTTATTTGCCTTTCTCCCCGGACCATCATGTTAACCATTAAGACTCCTCTAACCTATACACGATTTCATCCCCATATTAAGATGTCCTAGCTATGTGCTTTCACTCGTAAAGAGTCGAGAATAAATGCTTCCAGGTTTTTGCACATACCATAAGCATTCTGATTCAGAAGACAAGGTGCCATATCTTTAGTTACCTCATATCAGGTCAATCATCGGGAATGGTTATGCTTTTTGGATGATGATAATCTCAAAGGTGTTTGACTTCCTTTTCACCCTTATGCGCACGTGGCATAGATCCCTTGTGTCAGTTAATGTTAGGAGTGTAATTCAACTTCATGTGATTCTTTTGAAGTCTCTATCACATCCATGTTGCGAGAATCTTACCATTTTGNGTGTGTCTCATTTCTAGGAAGACGCACTTCTTTTGGATCTCATGATCACATACATGGTTCCCACCTTACCAATGCGTGCTAGTTACCTTTATGCTTCATTTGTCTAATAATTAATGTCGTCACAATAATTAACGATGTCAGCATTGTTAGTAGTAATCTTCGTGTCTCTTTGCATATAACCTCATGAAATACTCTGCTCACCACATTAATGGATTCTTGAATAATTCCAGTCCAATCTTGAACTCCGATGTTCCTCATTGTATTAGATCTATTTGGTATTGAAGGTTCAAACGTGTCAAAGAGGAAGCATCACCCTGTGATCACATATGTTCGATAGGTAATTTTATGGTCAATTTATGAGAGCACATCTCAGAGTAATCGTTGAAGGTCATCATAGGTTTAGTTTGGGTGTTCCCGTAGAGATTTAGAATTTAGGAGGGTGAACAGGTTATTCTCAAAATTTTCCCTGAAGATGTTATGTGAGATCATAATGAAGGGTTCATAAGCGCATTTCCAATTAGGCTGCACTAGGAGATGATGTTTCCCCGTAGCTGTTCCTCGTGTATTTTATGTTTTCATATGTCTATGTCTAAAAAGGTAGTTGGAGATCCTTTGTGTATCATCCAGGTGGAAATTATTGAAGGTGAAGTAAATGGATAGTCAGCTTATGCGAGGTATCTAGTTGTCATCCTTGTTAGATAAGTTTGGGGATTGGGATTGTTTCTGTGAATGTGTTATGGCAAAGCCTGTAAGTCGAGGAGGCCACCTTGAAGTCCGAATGTGTCGTTGAAAGAAAATATTCTCGCTTGATTGTATAGCAATTAGTTTTGATTTGAAGGGTGCCTTGTAGGTGTTATGATAAAAAATGTGCAGTCCATGTTCAGGGGTCATTATGATAATATAGTGCTTGTAATTCTGAAATTAGTGTTATGGAAACATACATTATGGTGATTTGTCGAGTTATGGATGAGTTGTTAGGATGGTTTTGGTGGTTCTGTGGCAGGTGGGTAGGCCAAGTTACAAAGGAGATGCTGCCGAAATTTCTGAAAAATTTGGGAGTTAGTCAAAATTTAGGCACTTGAGGTAGGCTAGAAAAGAGATATGTTATGTTAGGTGTTTGGGGACGGCTCTACTTCTCATTCGAGGATGAATGATCCTAAACAGGGGATAATGTAAGGCCCCGGAAAAGTTTTCTAAGTAATTTAGGATTTCGAGGTGCCAGGTAAGCTAATTATAATATTTGTTTTGTACTATAAATACGATATAGACGAATTGGATTTGGTAAATAAGTGTATAAGTGTATTTTGGGGTCCAAGGAGAGGCCTAATGTAGGGCCCCAGGAAAAACTTCACTAAGTAATTTAAGGTTTTGTGGTGTCAAGGTAGGTAATACATTGTACTTCCGGAGTTTTGGGATTGAACGGTGCTCTGATGAGTTGAAATATTTCGTCGTAGCAAGACCAGGATTTAGGTAGATAAAGCCAGGCCAGACCAGGAGTTAGCCAGGCAACGCAGGTCTGTGGCCTGGTCCAAAATGTTGGACTATACATTTTCTATCTTTATAACCCGAGCCCCAGACTCATATAAAACCCATTCCTCATCATTTTAAGTTTAGTTTTTGATAAATTAGAGAGAGGAAAGAGTGGGTTATAGAGAGAGAAAGTCCCAACTTCATCAAATTGATCCTCCTTCATCACTCAAGCTTGGAACTAATCAAGTAGGACACAAATGTCTTCACTCTAAGAGGTAAGCTTCTACCACACTAACCTTAGTTTCCATATTTTTGTTAAAATGAAACATGGTTAGGTGAGTTCATGAAGATAGGGGTAGGAATCTTGCATGCATGTAACCAACTAGTCATAATCTAGTAAAGGCAAATGGGTTAGAGTAATCTTTCACTAAAAAGAGGCCATTTAATCTAAAGGAACACCTAGTGTTTGATGGAATGCTCAAGTGAGTTCAAGACATGATCATTATTCCTAATTCTAAGTTCAATTATGCCACATTGTGAACTAGATTTAAGGTGATAAAAGGTCTGGTGAATTGTGGTAGAAATTTAAGGAAAAATCCCAAATCGAGGTATGTATGGCTAACTTTAATCTTTGCAGAATTGTCACGCTAGTGCCCGATCATTTGGTATGAGTTCCTTGCTTGATCATATTTGAATTGATTGCTCTAATGTGTTGAGGTGTAAGATTCTGTTCACTGATTGTCTTAGTTGTTTACCATGTCACCATGTTACTCGAAATTGTGAAATATGATTCTTTATGCTTATCCTATCATGTGCAAAATTCATCATATGTTGAAATTTATCGATATGAAGGATAGTGCTACTAAATGAATGAAACTGGTAACGAACTCAATTTTTAAATGTATCCAAGCGCCAAAGGCTATGTAGTAAATGATGGGAAATAAATGTGAATTGATTTAATTAAGTTAAATGATGATGGCGTACCTTACATGTCTCACTATTTTTGTATAGGTTATTGTGCCCCTTGATTTCACATGGTTCTCCGGCTGCTATGAACTTATACTCTTGGTGGTAGAAATTATTGTGATTGAGTTGTTGCTTGTTGTTGCTTATTTAAACTATGTCCGGTGGGATCGAGTTGCACGCCGCAACAGGAGGAATAAGGATGGTATGTAGAGACGGAACAAGGGTGCAATGTGATTGTACGGTGGGATCGGGTTGCACGCCGCAACAGGAGAAGTAAGGGTGGTTTGTTGAGAAGGAGTAAGGGGTTAAATATGATTGTACAATGTTATCGGGTTGCGCGCCGCAACAGGAAGAAATTGGAATAAGAAACTGCGAGACTCTCATTTGTGTTCTCTTTATTTCTGTGCAGCATTGTTTGATTTCCATGTCTGTCTTCTACTTGTGTACTGTTTAATTCTACTTAGAGTGAAGATTGTTCATACATACTAGTACTATTCAATGGTACTAACGTCTCTTTTTCCGGGGGCGCTACATCTTTTAAATGGATGTAGGTGGTTTTGTAGCAGGTAGCGCCGATCGTCCATAGTGGTGCTTTCTCCTCCACCCTTCAGCAGTTCTGGTGAGCCCCATTTCCTCACGAGGCCGTGTGTAGTTATATGTTGGTCCCTTTTGAGACATAGCCGGGGCTTTGTCGCCGGCAAGTCTATGTTCATTTCTCCGTACTCTTAAAGGTTCCGTAGACACTTGTGTGGGTTGTTTGTATTTTGGGTAGTTGTCGAATTAACTCGTAATTGTAACCCAACCTCTTATATATTGTAATTAGGATGTATGTCTGGGACACCTAAATGTTGGTATCATTGTATATAAGAAAGAATGGGTTAATATCATGAATGTATGCTTTCGATTTACCTCTTGCTAACTCATGTAAATAATGTATTCTATAAACACGGGGAGAAACAAGTCGAGTAGGAAAGTTAATCAGGTTTGCTTGTCTGGGTTCACTCGGGTAAGCACCGGCCCCGTCCCTCGGTTTTGGGCGTGACAGCTTTCTTGGCAACCATCCCATCCATGATGGGGTTCTCAGTAACATTTGCCGCTCTGCACAGCCTGATGACCAGAGAAAGAAAGTAGAAACCGTACGTCTTCTCAGTTGATCGGATGAACATTTTGCTTGGATAAGCCGGGCCACGTCAAAATCGTGGCCATTCACGAAATACCATATCGGCGCTGCCCTCGGCCCATTAACACCAGTGGTGTTGCTTGATTGCAACAGACGACTGTTGATGATGTTCAACCAACACTTTTCCTCCCAAGTGACAGATAATAAGTTCAGGGTGATTCTAGGTGTAACACATACTAGATCCTTGCCTAGCACACAGATGGTTTGGACGAAGAGGTTCCAAGTGACGGGCTTTTTCTGGTAGGTTTGGTAATAATATTCCTCCCCGTCGAAGGCGGGAAACCTGTACACTCGTCGGATGGCCTCGCGTGAAGCATTCACCCTAGTGTTTTGCACCGTGACAACCCAATTTTCATGCTCCGGGCAATTGGCATAAAATTCTCGAATCAACATCAGATTGCCATCCTTCGGCTCGTCGAAAAAGATTTGAGTTGACGCCTTCTTAATTCATGATATATGTTCGGGCGTTAAACCCGAAGAGGTGCCCTGTCAATGGCCTGTTCGGGCACCGACTTCTTAGACGCCTTCTCACTAAACCTTTCTTGAGCATGTCGTGACACGAAGCGGCTACTATCAAACTGGCTTGAGCTAGCTTGTGCGCGAGCTCTCGAAGAACCACCTGTGGCCTGTCTCTTTCTGAAGCGATTCATGATACCTAAAATAACAAGGCCCACTATTAGTAAGGGTGTGAATTATGTGACCTTAGGGTGGTTACTTAGACTTCCCCTGCACCATGGTCACAATAGCATTTAAATCTCATTGGGACAATTCAACAAACACCTAGTTTGCAAGGATCTACAACTTAGCACAAATAACCTCATTGAGGTATAAATCCTCCCCAAATCAACTACAATGGCTACACATACTCATCCACAACACAACCTACCTCTTAACACAACCAAGTCATGATTTTACCCCCTTATTCTATACACTAATAGTAGAAAGAAAAAAAATTTACCACAAAATTGCTACAAAAAAAACAAAAATCGGAAATTAAACCATACAAAAAGAGAAAAGAAAGAAGTTAAAAAGGAGGGGAGAAGTCATGACTTACTTGATATGCTAGAACAATCGAGAGTGGGTCTTGTTAATGGACATAGGAAGAGGAAGGGGGAGTGAAGTATTTGATGAGAAAGAAGATGGGGGAAGGAAGGGGGCATAAGATTTTAGGGGTTAGAGGGGGGAGATAGAGAATTAGAGTGAGAAGGAAAGGGAATGGGGGAAGTGGGGGGAGGGGGAGGGGGTTGGGCTTGTAGTTTTAGGTTAGTGGAGTTTTAGAAAAGAAAATAAAATAAAATAAAAGACTTACTTACCTTCCCGACCGCACCCAACACCGCGGTCGCGTCTGCGGTCGCAGTCGCTGGGCAGAACCTGCTTGATTCACCGCGCCCGGTACACGGTAAAAAAAAGAGTGGTGGCCTTCTTCCGTGCCCTTGGCTGATGTCGCGTTCACGGTCACTGAGGTAGAACACTGCTATTTTAACGCGCCCCAGACCGCGGTCGCGATTCGGTCCTCCGTGAATTCTTTTTTTCTTCAAGTGTTTACCTTTCCGAAGTTGGCTTTTGACCCCAACTTCTCCCACTGTGCACCAATCTTTCCCTGTACACTAATAATTTGGTTAGTATCGTTCACATCAAATACAACAACAAAACAAAAGCAAAAAAAACAAAGAAGAGCATGGGTTGCCTCCCAGTAATTTCTTGATTTAATGTCGTGGCACGACGATTACAACAATTCAATGGGTTGCCTCCCATGCAGCACCTGATTTAACGTCGCGACATGACGCAAATAAGCGCATTTAAGGTTCGCTCGACCTCTGAGGCTCAGTCAAATGTGTCATTGACACTTCCTTTACTTCATCCATACCCACATATTCTTTCAATCAGTTCCCGTTGACTCTAAATGTGCGAGAGTCTTTCTCTGCGGCAATCTCTACAGCACCTGAAGGGAGAGCTTCAACCACATGAAATGGCCCTGAACGTCGTGACTTTAGTTTACCCAGAAATAGCCTCAATCTTGAATTGTAAAGCAATACCATATCTCCGAGTTTGAAATTCCGCTCAATATTATTCTTGTCATGTAACCTCTTCATTTGCTCTTTGTACAATCTTGTGCTCTCAAAAGGAAGATATCATAACTCATCCAGTCCATGCAACTCTACTTGTTCCCCCAGCATCCATGTCTAGATTCAACTGTCTTAGCGCCCACCGAGCTCTATGCTCTAACTCCAGCGGCAAGTGACAGGCCTTCCCAAACACCAACTTGTATGGTGATATTCCAATTGTTGTTTTGAAAGTAGTTCTATACGCCCAAAGTGCATCATCTAACTTTTTCGCCCTGTCCGTTCTTGTGGCATTCACGGTCTTGGTTAACACACTTTTTATCTCTCTGTTTAACACTTCTACTTGCCCACTTGTCTGAGGATGATATGTAGTGCCCACCTTGTGGCGTACATTATACTTCTTTAGCAACTTCTCGAAGGCTCTATTATAGAAATGAGTGCCTCCGTCACTAATTATGGCCCTTGGGGTGCCAAAACGGGTGAATATGTTCTTCAAAAACCCAATCACCACCCTTGCATAATTAGTGGGGAGTGTTGTAGCTTCCGCCAATTTGGACACATAGTTTACAGCAACAAGTATGTACTTAATGCCATATGAACTGACGAAGGGACCTATGGAGTCTATTCCTCATACGTCGAACACTTCGACCTCCTGAATTAGGTTCATGGGCATCTCATGGCGATGGGAAATGTTCTCGGTTCACTGGCATTCATCACAGTGCTTTACCCATAAATGTGCATCCTTAAACACTGTTGGCCAGTAGAAACCTGCTTCCAAAACTTTTACGGTTGTTCTAACTCCTCCGAAATGTCCACCATATGATGATGCATGACATGCCTGCAAAACAGAAGACTGATCTATCTCGGGGACACACCTTCGGATCATGTTGTCAACAAAAATCCTAAATAGATAAGGTTATTCCCAATAATACATGCGGAAATCACAGTAATACTTTTTCTTTTGCACAGAGGAAATTTCATAAGGAACTATAGCTTGCCAGGTAGTTTGCAATGTCTGCATACCATGGAACTTCCTCAAGGCTTGTGGCGAGTAAATGCTCATCTGGAAAGTTTTCCAGAATTTCTTCTACCTCAATTGCTTTTTCAGCTCCTTCCAGTCTCGATAAGTGATCAACTACTTTATTTTATGTGCCCTTTCTATCACGAATTTCTAAGTCGAACTCTTGTAGCAGCAGCAACCAACGAATCAGGTGCGATTTTGACTCTTTCTTCTCGATCAGGTACTTGAGAGCAACATGATCAGCATAGACAATTACCTTCGAGCCTATCAGGTATGATCTGAACTTTTCAAACACGAACATTACTGCCAGCATCTCCTTTGAGACACAGTGTAGTTCAGTTGGGATCCACCCAATGTTATACTTGCGTAGAAAATTGGGTGCATGATTTTATCTTTCCGCTGTCCTAGCAGTGCTCCCACTGCATATTCACTTGCATCACACATTAACTCGAAGGGTTTCTCCCAGTCGAGGTGTGATGACCCAAAAGGTAACCTTATGTAATTTAAGCTATATCTGTGTTTCGAGGCTCCGAGAGCCTCCGTTAGTCTCACCTCGATATGAGTGCGCAGCCCGGGCGTGTAGCCGGGAAGCTATTATGTGAAAATTTGATGAAAATGAGTTTTGATAATTAATAAATGGGACCTCTCTTCCAGTCTGTCTAACATCTGATCAATGAATGGAAGTGGGAAGTGGTGTTTCCGGGTGGCCAAGTTCAACTTTCTGTAATCCATACAAATTCGCCAGCCTGTGACGGTTCGTGTAGAGATCAATTCATTCTTGTCATTTTTCACTACCGTCATTCCACCTTTCTTAGGTACATATTGCACTGGGCTAACCCAGTTTCTGTCAGAGATGGGGAATATGATTCCCGCATCTAACCACTTAATAATTCCTTTCTTCACCACTTCTTTCATATTGGGTTTCAGCCTTCTTTGGTGTTCTCTGGAAGTTTTGTGCCCATCTTCCAGTAGAATCTTATTCATACAGAAGTCCGGGTTGATCCACTTGATATCTGCCATGGTCCACCAAATTGCTGTCTTGCACTCTGTCAGCAAGTGCAAAAGTTGTTCTGCCTGCACATCTAACAAACTAGATGAGATAATAATAGGTAATGTGGAGTTAGGTCCTAAGAATGCATACCTGAGATGGGCGGGCAGTGGCTTCAGCTCCAACTTTTGTGGTTCTTCTATGGATGGCTTGGTTGGAGGAGTTTTCCTTTCCTCTAAGTGTATGGGCTCAAATTCGTGTAGTCTCTTCCAAAAACCTTTTCCCTCAAGAGCAATCACCCATTCTGCCAATTCTTCACCATTAACCTCATCTAGGTTCATGAGACAAGCTGCTAGAGGATCCTCAATGTTCAATGTCTCATCATCCTCTTCCAGGATTACATCCACGACATCTATTAGAGAGCAATTGGCGAATTCACTTGGTCTACTCATAAATTTCTGCACGTTGAATGTTATTTCCTCATCATTTAATCTCCTATTGAGCTCTCCAGTTTCACAGTCAATTAGAGCTCTCCCAGTGGCCAAGAATGGTCTTCCCAAAGTTATGAGAATTTCCTCATCAACCCGACAATCCAGAATGACAAAATCTGCTGGGAACACAAATTTCCAAACCTGCACCAACACACATCAAGGATACCAGAAGGCCTCTTTACTGTCATGTCAGCCAGCTGCAATAACATGGATGCGGGTCTAGCTCTTCCAATCCCGAGCCTTTTATAGATAGACAGGGGCATAAGATTTATGCTAGCCCCCAAATCACACAGTGCCTTAGCAAATGCAAAGTTACCTATAGTGCAAGGAATTGTGAAACTCCCTGGGTCAGACATCTTCTCAGCAATGGGTCTCGTCACAACAGCATGCAAGTCTAAGTTAGAGTAACTGTGGCTAAGTTTTGGAAATAAAACTTGCGGGACATCAAGTCCTTTATCATTTTCGCATAGACAGACATCTCCTTTATAGCATCAATCAATGGAATGTTACCCGAATTTGCTTCAACAACTCCAAGAACTTCTTATATTGCTCATCTTTTTGGTATTTGGCCAATCTTTGTGGGAATGGTGCTGGAGGTTGTTTCTTTCCTGTGATTGGGTTTTTTTCTTGTCCGGGCACTGCCTCCACTACCGGTTCCTATGCTGTCTCAACCTCTTTCACATCCTCTTTTTCTTTATTGGCATCTTTTTGGGCACTTTGTACTGTCACCTCAGTCAACCCTGCTGAATCATCTGTCTCAATAGGCACTGGTAGAAGTGTCTTAGTAGGTCGGCTTTTGCGAGAAATCTCTTTCTCCAAGTCTTGGTCTCTACCATTTCGTATACTCACTGCCATTAGCTGCTTCGGGCCCTGCTACTTTGGATTTATCTGTGTGTTTGTAGGTAACGTCCCATGAGGACGATTATTCAGAGCCATCGAAATTTGACCCAATTGGACCTTAATGTTCTTTATAGCTGACTCGTGTGAGTCTACTCTTTCACTTATTTTTGCATTGGACCCAATAAATTATTGCATCATTCCCTCGAGTCTAGCAAACCCATCTTCCTGTCTCCCAGTGTGTTGCTGTTGAGGTGGATGATAACCCTGGTGCTGATTCTAATGGTTGTAGCCATGTTGCCTTTTGTAAGGCGCCATATTGCCTTGCGGTCACATGGCTCCCAAATTATTGTTATTATTCTGCTGTTGCGGGGCTAGCCTGTATTGTTGATTCTGCTGACCCCAATTCTGACCACCTGGTCTCTATCCCCCGTAGTTTAACACATAATTCATGTTTTACAGATAATGTTAGTGATCACCATCAACACTCCACGAGCAACCAAATGGCTGACTAATGCAAGATGTATATAAACCCGCATTGGTTGTATCAACTATGTGTACCTGCTGTTTCTAGCCTGATTCTTCAACCTTTTTAGTGAGGATGCTCATTTGTGTCATTAATTTGGCCATATTTTCAGCTATAGTGTTAGCTTGATCTAAGGCCACTGAGTGAACCACATGAGTGATGGAAGCGTTTCTGGTTGTCCATCCCGAATTTTGTGCCATCTTGTCGAGCAAGATCTTGCTCTCTCTGAAAATTTTACTCAGGAATGCTCCACTTGCTGAAGCATCAACATTAACCTTCAAGCTATCCGCTAGACCCATGTAGAACCTCTGCCCTAACATCTGCTTAGGAATACCATGGTGTGGACATAAAACCGGCAGCCCTTTGAATCTTTCCCACGTCTCTTGCAATGTTTCTGTTGGTTTCTGTTTGAAGCTCAAGATCACATCAATTTTCTGAGCACTCTTGTTGGGTGGATGAAATTGTTTCACAAATTGATTGACTAATTCCTCCCAAGTAGTGATGGAATTTATGGGGAGTGAATTGAGCCAAGTCTGAGCTGCTCCGATCATAGAGAATGGAAATAACAATAGCCTTATTGCTTCCGGAGTCACATTGTGTTGTCTTTGTGTGGCACAAATTGACAGGAAATTCTTTAAGTGTTGGTGACGATATTCAATATATGACTCCGAGAATAGTCCCTTGTTTTGAAACAAATGCAACATGTTGTTTGTGATTTGGAACGAATCAACATGTATCTGCGGGACTACAATCGCGGTGGCAAAATTGTCCGTTGCGGGTTGTGCCCAATCATACAAAGCATCCTCTGGCAAAAGAGGCGCCACCACTTGCTTATTTGGGTCCTCCACGTTATCCCCATTATCCATGTCGTTTACCAGATTTTCCATGTCTGGTGCAAGTTGTTCAGTCGAGTTTTGTTGTTGTTTGCTTTTCCTGTTTGCCCGATTCAAGGCCTTGAAAACTTTCTCGGGATCTGATAATGCTTCGAACACTTCACCAATTCTTGAGAAGTTTCTAGGCATGCACCTGTAACACCCAAGATTACAAACGTTAAAATTCTATGTATTTGATTGAAAGTGAAGAAAAGTGACTACACTAAGAATTTTTGCACTTCTTCAAACTGTAATTGATAACACCGTTCATTCACTGGCAACGGCGCCAAAATTTTATCACGCCCAACTATGCCTTTTAAAGAGGACAAAGCGGTCCCTACAAATATATTCTGGGTATTAATCCCAGAGTCGAATCCCACAAGGAATTAACCTATCAATTACCACTATCAGACCCACACAATTCCACGTAATCAAATTCCCAAGATATTTGGATGAGTTGTTTTCTAACTAACTATTACTTAAAGAACTGTAATGACTAAGAACTAACTAAGAACGGGGGTTGTAAACAATAATTGGAATGATCTAAGGTTATGATTTCCCTTATTGTTGGAATCCTTTCTGCTATGTTTGGTATAGATTTGCCTAATCTTCTCTATCGATCATGAGCACTTTGACTGTCGTAAATCTCTCCCGAGTAATTACGACAATATACTAGACATATTCTCCCGAATTACGCTAGCTAGCTTTAATTAAAGGTCAGTTAGACCGCACCCAATGTTTCGTTATCCCTAATCCCACCTTTAAACTCTTTGTTATTGATCCCTCATATACGTCGGGAGTGATGTTGTTCAACAACTACCTAAATATGCACTCTCTCCCTGAGTAATACATAATAAATAGGCACAACTAGTTGAGAGCCCTTCAATTAACTTCAACAAGCATGTAGTTGACCAAATAGAGATAAAACTTTGGCAAATCTATATTAACGTAACAAGAACTTCATCCTTCAATAGGTTCCATCAAAACCCTAGATTAAATGTTTAGCTACTCATACTAAAACAAGATAAAGCAATAAGATGGTTCATAATTCACAATTAATGATAAAAGAAGGGAGAATGAAAAACTCTAAAGATGACTTGATCTCCTCTCACTTGTTCTTGCATCCAATTGAGTCTAAAACAAGCTTGAAACTGACTTTGGGTGAGTTTTTGGGTTTATATAGGGTCAGGTTAATTTCCCAACGATTTTACACTTCAGCCCCTAAACTTCCTGGCAGCAGCACGCTCGACCGCGGTGGTGGTCCCAACCGCGGAATTGACCGCGCTCATTATGAACCTTTCTGTTTCTGGCCTCGTTTAGCCGCGTCCCAGGCCGCGGTCGCGGACCTTGATTTCAATGCAATCTTTGTCTTTTCTTGCTCTTTTTCATCCGGGCTATCCTCGATTGGCCTTGTATTTACATATTTGACCTCAAAACAATCTTTATCCTCCTCCTAGCTCTGAGTAGATCCTGCAAAGAATAAAAATCTCAATTAGAGCTTTGTTATCTTTTAGTATTCAAAACATCAATAAACCATGGTTAATTTAGAGTATAAATAGCATCTACATTGCGTAATATAGGCTACTATTACGTCACCTCGGGCGTACGTACCCACCACAACAAGTAGCACATATCAAATACATCACCTAGGGGTAGTTTCCACCTCATAGAGTTATACAGGAGACTTACCTCGCTCCGAAGTTTCATAACTAGTTCCAAAGCGTCTCTCACACCTCAAACCGATGTCCGTCGATCCAAAACTAGTCAAACAATGTGCAAATCAATCAAAATATACCCTAATACCCATAATTAATCAATTTAAACAATTCGTAACTCCGGTTGAAAAGTCGATAAAGTCAGACCTCGGGCCCATGTGCGCAGATTTTGAAATTTCTCGTAGATAAACTTTACTCATAACTTTACGAACCCAAATATATGATTTATTTCTAATTCCGTGTCCAATTTCTTGTAAAAATCCAAAAATACCAATTTCTAGGTTCTCTACCAGAATCCCGAATTTCTACTAATTTCTACTAATTTCTATGTCCAAGTCCCAATATAAATCATATATTTAACTAAAAATATGTCAGATTGACTTACCTCATGAAGGATGAAGAAAATGGCACTCCAAAATCTCCCCAAGTCTGGCTCCAATGAGAGAAAAGAGGTGAAATAAGCCAAAATCTGATTTGGCTAACTTATACATTCTGCCCAGGCGACCTTCACATCTATGAAGACAAAGGCCACTTCTGCGGCGTCGCTTTTGCGGCACCAAGTCCGCTTCTACGGAACACACTGGAGGCCTCCCCTTCACACATGTAGACAAGGTCCTGCTCCTGCAACATCGATGGTGCGCAAATCCCCCTCGCTCCTGCGCTACACTCCGCTTCTGCAATCAGGGAAGCCGCATCTGCGCCATTGCAGATGTAGAAAATGTCTTGCACCTGCGACCACTATCCAGATCGCCCATGACCGCTTGTGCGGCCTCACCTCACTTCTGTGAGGTCGCTTAAGCGACCAAACTTCCGCAGAAGCGGTTTCACCAGTATTCAAAATTTCCAACAACTCCATCAAGGCTCAAATCGATCTGAATCCTGTTTGAAACTCACCCGAGGCTCTCGATACCTCATCAAACCATACCAACCATTCCCAAAACATGATGCAAACTTGCTTGAGACCTCAAATAATACAAAACAACATCTAAACTATTAATCGGCGATAATAACATTTGTTTAAACTCTCAAACATCCAACCATACCAATGCATTCCAAAATGATGTCAAACTTTGTGTACAAGTCATGAATCACAATACATATGCATTCCAAGACTCGAAATCCCAAAAGGACATCGATAACACCAAAGCTCACTTCAAACCAAACTTAGTAAATTCTTAAACCTTCAAAATGCCAACCTTCCATAATAAGAGACGAAATGCTCCCAAGTGATCCGATACTCAATCCAAACATACGTCGAAGTCCTAAATCATCATATGAACCTATTGGAACCTTCGATTCCCCATTCTGAGGTCTTTTACTCAAAATCCAAACCTTAGTCAATTCTTCCAACTTAAAGCTTCCGAAATTAGAATTCTCTTTCCAAATCAACTTCGAACTTCCCGAAACTCAATTCCGACCACACGTACAAGTCATAATACTTTAAGTGAAGCTACTCAAGGACTCAAATCGTTGAACAATGCGCTAGAGCTCAAAACGATCGATCAGGCCATTACAAAGTATATAATTGCAGCTTAAGCAAATAACTCAACAACAGAAACAACCTCAGCGGGTCTCAAAAGAATAAAAACATAGGCTAAACATGATTTTAACATGAATCACACCTTAATTACTCTAACACGTAGGAATTACACATCTAAAATAAGACTAGATAACTATACAATATCACATAATCAATCGAGTCATAATTACCACGGTGCACGCCCAAACGCCCGTCATCAAGCATGTGTGTCACCCCAATACCAACTATATAACACGTATTCTAGGGATTCATACCCTCAGTACCAAGTTTAGAAGTGTTACTTAGCTCAAAGGGCGCAACTCAATGCTCCAACAAACCTTGCCTCACGAATCGGCCTCCGAACAACTCGAATCTAGTAACAAACAACTTAATATAGTCAACACAAGCTATAAGAATCAATTCCATACGATAAAACTAAGTTCTTTAACCTTCAAAAAGTCAACCCAAAAAAATGAAATACGGATCCACGCCTCAAAACCCGAAAAATTCACAAAATCTGAACACCTATTTAATAACGAGTCCAACCATACTTAAATCATTCAATTGCAACCACAAATCGATCCTCAAACTCCCAAATCTTACTCTCAAATACCTAGCCTAAAATCCCCCAAATTTTACCTCAAAAACACATAATCTAGGTGGGAAAATCAATAGGTATTCAATATTAATGGACAAAAGTGATCAAAAGTTGTTTACCTATTGATTTGTAGTGAAATCCCTCACAAAAAATCCCCTTAGACGAGCTCCACGAGTCAAAATATGAAATAATACTCTAACCCGCGATTTGGAGTTTTTAAATATGCCCAGGTGCTCCTCCTTCGCGAACGCAGAAAATGCCTCACATTCGCGAATCACAACATCCTCAGCTGCCAATTCCTCCTTCTCGAATGTGGCGCCTCTGTCGTGAACACAATGACCTTCGATCAAATGCCTACGCGAACGCGAAGGCTTACATGCTTGGTTCCCAAACCGGCCTCATCCTTCTACCCGAACACGAATCCCCTCTCGCTATCGCGATGCACAGACGCACTAGACATTCACGAATGCGTCCAACTTCTCGCGAACGCGATGCACAAACTTCACAAGTCACCTAAGAACACTTCGCAATCGCGAGACCTCCCCCGTGAACGCGTATAAGGAAACTAAATATAGCAATTTCAATAGTCCAACAAGTCCAAAAATGAGCCGAACATGATCCAAATCACAACTGAGGCACCCGAGACCCCATTCAAACATACCAACAGGTCCTAAAATAGAATATGAACTTAGTAGAAGCCTCAAATCACATCAAAGAGTATCGAAATCACAAATCGCACCACAATTCAAGCCTAATGAACTATTGAACTTCCAACTTCTAATAAAAATGGCGAAACACACCAATCCAACTCCGATTCACTTAAAATTATGACACACCTCATAGATGACACAAAGTGCCTTTTCCAAATCCCGAAACCAAAATCCGAGCCCGATATCAACAAAGTCAACTCTCAGTGAAACTTCTCAACTTCCCAAACCTTCAACATTCCAAATTTTGCCAATTCAAGCCAAAACGACCTACAAACCTCCAAATCAGTATCTACCCATACTCCTAAGTAAAAAATCACCATACGAAGCTATCAGAACCATGAAAAATCCATTTTGGAGTCATTTATACATAAGTCAACATTCAGTCAACTCTTTCAACTTAAGCTTCCAACCTTAGGACTAAGTGTCCCAATTCATTGTGAAAAATATCCGGAACTAAAACAACTACCCCAACAAGTCACATAACCACTAATAGATATAGAATAAGCAATAAATGGGGGAACGAGGCTACAACACTCAAAACAGCCGGCAGGGTCGTTACACGAGATTTGTTGGGCCAAATAGCAACTCTCTTTGAAAAATGCTTTACTTAATTTTTTTTTTCAAAGTACTTTTTGTGAGGAATAATTTATGTTTGATTATTTATTTGAAAGTACTTTTAAGTAGCAATTAGTGTTTGACAAATATTTTAAAAATATTTCTAAATGCATTTTTCTCAAAAGTGCTTTTCAAAAAGGTATTTTTGCAGAGAAACAAAACTACTTCTTCTTTTACTCAAAAAATAAATTCCTTCAAAAAGTTGGTCCAAACACCTTTAAAATATTTTTAACCTAAACAAGTACTTTTCTCCAAAAAGAAGCTTGGCTAGACAGTCTTAGTCTGGTGGAATGTTTGAGCTAAAAGATATAATTTATGGTCAATAAGAAACTTGAGGCTCAATTATGGTTCAACATTATAGTGTATGCATTCGCTGTGTATATTTAACCAATAGATACATGACATGTATTTGCATAATAGACTTATAGCACTTAACCATAGTTAATGTCATGGCCCCAATTTTCCTCCATAGGATGTCATGATGGCACCTAGTCTTTACGACTAGGTAAGCCTAACAATTATTGATTTAACAAAAGATTTTAACCAAATAACTATTAATCATGAACAAAATTTTTATAATAAGCTAGCAATTCAAGGTAGATATATTACATCCCAAAATCGGTTATACAAGTCATAAGATCTACCGAGTTCACTAGAAAATCTCAAAGTACAACTGTTCCGAAATAGAAATAAACTATACAAAATAAACTTCAGAAGGTGACTCTGAGGCCTCTGAACGCGGAGGCAGGTATACCTTAAAGTCTCCACAGCAATATCTGATCAGCAATATATTGATCAACGAACATCGAAGTGCTTGGATCTGCACAAAAATGTGCAGAAAGAATAGCATGAGTATACCACGGTGGTACCCAGTAAGTATCGCAGCTAAAATCGGTGGAGTAGTGACGAGGAACAATCAAGACACCTACTAGACATAAAATCTGTACAAGTATGAATATAAAACTAATAAGGAACAATACAAGCTAAACATGGTAAGAAAGATGCTACAATACTGGCAATAAGAACTAGAGCAACAATTAACAACAAGGAGCGACTGGTAATAATGATGAGTGGCGATTTTACCACTCATTTTGGCCTCTTTTCAGTAGATTTTATGTTGCTCAATGGATATTTGAGGTTGCTATCAGTGTATAATTGCTCTATTTGCAGGAAAATGATGCCATGAAGTGGTTGAGGTCAAATTGGAATGAAATTGAGCAAAAAGATGTTGAAACGGGCAGAAAACCTTCAGTGATTCCGCACCTGCGGATCTTTTGTCGCAGTACACAAGGTGTAAACACTCAAGACCATGCAAAAGAGAGTTAAAGAAGAGAAAAGAGGAGGAAAATGGCCGAATGCGATCGCATATGCAACATGCGAATCGCATTTCGAGCCTAGAGATCGCATACCGCAACAGAAAGTTGAGTCAAATTTAAGGAGTGAAATGCGGTCAAATGTGCGACCGCATATCTCAAATGCGAACCGCATTTAAATCGCATCACCATCTGATTCCTGAAGCTACACCGCAAATGCGACGCACGAATGCGATCGCACATCACTAATGCGGACCGCATATCTCAAATGCGATGAACCTCTGGGACCTAGGGTTTTGATATGCGACGAAGAAAGTGAAGATGCGAATCGCATCCCTGTTATGCGACAGGAATGCGATCGCATCTATGCCCGACAGGGGTGTTTTTGTCCGCTTTTCACCCGAATTTTGGCCTACTATAAAAGGATTTATCTTGACAAATCTTGGCATAAGATCTTTGGACATATCTTGAGCTTTGTAAATATAATTTTGAAAGAGAAGAACAAGTTTTGAAGCTAGGGCTTTGCACACACACTTGGGTCTTGAAGATTTCACCATTGTGGTTAAGGATTTCTTACCCATTTATGTTTATTTCTTCATTTCCTTGCTTTGTATTGTATATCTAAGTGTGTAGTATTTTTCCAACACTTGAATATGGTTTATGGGAATATTCATGTTTAAAGTGTGGATTAAATACCTTGTTGTGCTTATGTATTGAATGATTTTCATATATTTGTGAATGTGTTTTTTGTTATTTTAATTATTCTTGTTCTTTAATGTTTCCAAAGGGATTAGCTAACCCTAGGACTCGCCCATTAACTTCGAATTAATTTTGAAAAAGATTATTTGGGGTTGGGAAAGATTAATTAAGAATAACTTGAGGATTTAACCCTTATTTTATAGATTCTACCTAGGGATAGGATTGAAGTACTTGTAGCCAAATTCGGAAGTGCTTAATCTCCTAATTAGGTTAGGGATAATTCAATTAGGAAGTCTTGTTAGTCTTTGGGAAAAGCTAATTAAGAAATGTTATCCGTGGCTAATTAACATTACCCGCTCATATTTGTAAAATCGTGAAATACATTGGATCGTTACTCGAGTGTAATACCCGAAGCATCGATACTTGTTTCCATAGATCATTTTAATTGCTTTGTAGGTTAGTTTATTTTTTTGCATTTAGTTATAAAACAATTTTCTACACCAAAATCGTATTTGTTTGGCACCGCGCGATAAGTGATAATTCTCTAGCATTCCTAAACTCCCTCATATTGTTCTCTGTGGGATTCGACCCCAACCTTGTTGGGTTACTATATTTGACAACGATCGCTTGCACTCTTTTAAGGTGTAAATTGAGCGTATCAAATTTTGGCGCCGTTGCCGGGGAACAATAGGCGTAACTTAGGTTATTGGTTGTTGGAGAAGTAAGCTTGAGTGCTTTGATCCAAATTTGTGAATATTTGTGTAATTAATTTTTCTTGTTTATGTTCTTAATTTTTCATATAAAAAAAATAAAAAAAAAAGAGATGGCATCATATAATGAATATTGGTCAGATTGTAGTTGTTAATATTTTGATGACCCTTGTCCTTATTGTGGAGGACCACACTCGTGGAAAAATTGTTTAAATTC
>MDKH01144289.1:0-45862 GCA_005239495.1 Nicotiana undulata
ATCTGCAGCGTCCGCAGATCTCCGAGTCCCCTTCCTATCTTGAAGTTGTAGTACTTGTAGATTGAGCAGTAGAGTAGCTTGTGATGTATTGTGATATTTCGGGTTCTAGGTAAAGTAACTGCTTATGCCGAGCGGCATCGACTTTATTATGATTTATTTAACTTACTGTTATTTTAACTGTTTTATCTAAATTTCGCTTAAGGTATAGGCTTACCTAGTCGTCTAGACTAGGTGCCATCACGAGACCCAGTCGGAGGGAGAATTGGGTCGTGACAGTGTCGTTACAAGTACGGTCTCGAATTATTATAAAGTAACAATTTTCTTAACTTGATTCGGTTCTGAGTATCGAGGCAAGTCCTCCTATTGTGCTCCACTTATGAGTAAGCTTCGTAATTCTGAAATCTGTTGATGTGAATACTCCTGTTGGGAGATTCGATGGAGATGGATATGTCTATCATTATATGTTGTGATTTTGTTAAACGGAAAATATTTGAAAGATGAAAATGAAATATTTCGATTGGCACGCTGTGCATAATACTTGTGATTCAGAAATGAGGACGAGATCCTCACATTTTAATATAATGTGAAATATTTAAACCAGGCTACAAGCTGCGGTAGATGTTATGTAAGGACGAGGTCCTTTTGGTGGAAAACAATTATGTGTTTAAATGCTCCCTTTGTGAAATTAAAATTTGTACTATAGTACTTATAAGGAGTCAGGCCTATTAAACTTATTTGAAAATTTTGTATGAATATCTTTGTGTATAATTTGCCAGATTTGTATTGTAATTATTGAGTTTTAGCCTACGAGGTGAGTGCCCAGGGGATGTAAATTGTTACTCGTTAATTCGGTCAAGTAATTATGAGATCTTCATGCCTCGTTGTTAGTAAACGGGAGGTTTGAAACAAGATTTTGTTAACATGAGGTTAATTGGCGATGCTGTAATCTATTATGAACAACAATTAAGACTAGAGATGTGGTTATGGTTATACATACGATGCGTTTCATGTCAAGATATCATTGTGATGATGTCGTGCTTGTAATGCTGTGATTAGTGTTATTGATATACTTTGTGGTGATTTGTTGGGTTGTGGACGTGTTGTTAGGAGTTTTATTGGTGTTACTCTGACAGGTGGATAGGCCCAATTACAGGGGAGACTCTGCCGTAATTTCTGAAAAATTTGGGAGTTAGAATAAAATTGAGATATTGAGATGTGCAAAGAGAGAGATAAGTTACATTATGTGTTTGACGAAGAACTCTACTTCTCCTTTGAGGACGAATGGCCCTAAGTGGGGGATAATGTAACACCTCGTAGTTGATGGGTGCATAAGCACGAGTTGCTATAGCCAGTCGAGACTAATATCGTGTGTTGACGTGAAAATCGGACCTTTCTGGAAATTGTTGGAGTGTAAGAAAATTGATCTTAAAGCTTGCAAATATGGATAAAGGAAATGATCTCAATTGAAATGGTGTTTTCGGACTTATGTCGAATGCGGTAATGGGCGATCAACCGTGAATATTTGTGTAAAAGTAAAATCATTAATTTGGTAACCTGGGAATAATTCTTAGTACGTTCGAGGACGAACGTTTGTTTTAGAGGTGGAGAATGTGATGACCCAAAATGTCATCTTTAAATTAAATAATATCTCGGTATTTTAAGATGTTGAAAAAAATGCTATCAATAATTCATCGACTTGCGTGCGTAGTCCGTATAATTTTCCGGAAGATTTTTACGTGAAAAATGGATTAAAAGGTGAATTAGAGCTTTAAAACTCAACTGAGTTGACTTCGGTCAACATTTTGAGCAAACGAACCCGGATCCGAGTTTTGATCATTCCGGCAGTTCTGTATCGTGATCTCGAACTTGGTCGTATGCCCGAAATCAAATTCGGAGGTCCCTAGCTCAAATTATCGCCATTTAACGGAATCTAGAAATCTAAGGCTAAAGATTTCTTAACTTTGACTGGGGATTTGACTTTTGAGCAAACGACCTCGGAATGGAATTTTGATGATTCCAATAGCTGCGTATGGTGATTTTGGTCTTAGGCGTGTGTCCGAATATTTATTTCGAAGTCCATAGCTATATTAGGCTTGAAATGGCAGACTAAGAAATTTAAGTTTGGAAGTTTGACCGGGGGGTTGACTTTTTTATATCAAGGTCGGAATCCAGTTCTAAAAATTTTCATAGCTTCGTTATGTCCTTTATGTTTTGTGTGCAAAATTTGAGGTCAATCGGACTTGGTTTGATAGGTTTTTGCATCTAATATAGAAGTTGGACGTTCTTAGTTTCATTAAGCTTGAATTGGTGTGTGATTCACGGTTTTAGTATTATTTGATGTGATTTGAGGTTTCGACTAAGTTCGTATGATTTTTTAGGACTTGTTGGTGTATTTTGTTGAGGTCCCGAGGGCCTCGGGTGGATTTAGGAAGGTTAACGGATCATTTTAGACTAGAAGAAAAGCTGCTGCATTTTTTCACAGCAGCATGAACAGTACCGCGTGAACAATACCGCGTGAACAGTACCGCATGAACAGTAATGCGTGAACAGTATCGCAAAAATTCTGGACAGTGTATATATAAGGAGCATTCCGAGTTTTCTTCCATTTTTGAACGAGATTAGAGCTTTTGGAGCGATTTTGAAGAGGGAAACCTATTGTTCTTCATCGAGGTAAGGATTTTGGACCCAATAACTCGATTATATGTGTTTAAGGACCAAATTAATAGTGTTTAATTGGAAAAAATCAGTAGAAAAAGGTGAAACTAGGGCTTGAGTTTAAGAGACCTTTTAGGGGTGATTTGAGGGGTCAAACGGACTCCGATTTCAGAGTTCTTTATATGTATGGTCTCCTAAGATGACGAGGATCATTTTGGTATAAAGTTTATCGTGTTCCGAGACGTGAGCCCGGGGGTCAGGTTTTGACTAATTTCGGGTTTTGTGCATAAAGTTGATATTTTTCGATTGGGTTTCATTCCCTTAGCATATTTTGATGTAATGAATCTGAAATTGATAGACTTGGAGCACTCGGAAGTTGATTCGGGGGGCAAACGCGTTGCGGAGTAACGTTTTGGGCTATTTTGAGGTAAGTAATGTCTTTAAGTCATGTCCGGAGGGTATGAAACCCCGAACTCTACATCCTTTCACAGTTTTGGAGTGACGCACACATTGCATGACGAGTGTGGGGCGTGCACGAATTGGAAATTTGGAAATATGTTCCCTTTTTGGCAACTATTGAGTTGCGAAACTGCTTTTAAAGCATATGTTTTATAGTATTACTATGTTTTGATATATTTGGGCTGTAAGCCATGTTTGGGGTCCAGTGCCGATCCGTTTTAACCCTTTGGGGGCTATTTTACTAATATTCCTCACTTAGAAACTATGATTTTACACTCAGTCTTTCTTGTGAAATTGTTGACACTCCTATTTGATGATATTACTATTTCTTGAAATGAAATATTATTTTGGATCGAGATCCCCATTTATTTATGGCCCGAGTGGCATGTTGAGAGTGTCTGACTAAGTGAGGCCGAAGGCCAATATTGTGAGGATGTTATGATATGAGAGAGGCCGAGTGCCTGAGCGTGATTGATGCTGTGATTTGGCTTGTTTATAGCGCTTGGGCTGAAGGAGCCTTTCCGGAGTCTGTACACATCCCTAGTGAGCACATGTACCTACTGAGTGCGAGTGCAGAGTGATGAGTGATTGGGAGGCATGAGTGACAGTGAGGTTGCCCGAGGGGCTGATGCTGAGTGATGGTGAGGTGCTGAGGGAATATTTATGAGTGATGATTATGCCCGAGGGGCAGTTTTATGATGATATTTTACTGAGTCTGATTTGTTTCATCTTTCAAACTGATATTTTTGGGAGTTTTACTGAGAAATATTGGAAATCATACTTGTTTCAAAGAATTTTTACGGAAACTGGCTTTCGAACTTATGTATACTTTACTAAGACTTGGCATTTTACTGTTTTGTGGATTGGTGTATTTGTTGCTGTGTGTTTCTTATTCTTCAGACTGTGATTTATTTTCATTACTACTGAGTTGGCGTACTCATCGTTACTCCCTGCACCTCTGTGTGCAGATCCAGGTACTGGTTCGAAGCAGTAGCCATCCGAGTTCGTTATCGTCAGCTTTTGGGATTTCGAGGTAGCTGTCCAGCGTCCGCAGCGTCTCTATTTCCCTTCCTTTATTAGTATTAATATTTTATTCCTAGACATTGTTTATGACATTAGCAGAGTTAGTTTTTAATATTAGATGCTCGTGATCGGTTGACTCCACTCTTGGGGGATTTGTTTAGACTGTTAGTTTTCATTATGCTTGCTTAAAGACTTAGTAAATCTTATACTTGCTTGAATATTATTAATGATTTTGAGACATTTGGTTAAACAAATGTGTAGTTATGTGATGGTTGGCTAGCCTAGTTCCACGATAGGCGCCATCACGACCTGTTAGGATTTGGGGTCGTGACAAGTTGACAAGTTTGACATAGGACTCAACGTTCATGAGCGGGTTTAGTAGAGTCTTGCAGATCGGTACGGAGACGTTTGTACTTATCTTTGAGAGGCTGTAGAACCCTTAGGAAAAATCTCATATTCTTGAATTCTTGTCGTGCGAATCCATTTATTCTGCCAATAAGCTAACTCTTTGAATTCATTTCATGTATTCGAAAGTGAACATGAGCGCTCAACATCGGTTGTGTATCACTAGCTTGTGATTCCATGAATGAGGTTCGAGATGAGTATTCTGTGTTTTGTTGGTGGGATAGTCTGGAGGACCTGAGGCCGGAGTTAGACCGCAGCTTAAGCTCAGTAGCTTCGGATGTGAGAACTTGTGTGTTTGGACTTATGCGTCAGTACTATCCCTATGCGTGGAAATTATGGCTCAATGAGCGAATAAATGGCCACGTGATGAGTATGATATGACTGCGAGGTGTGTTCATATGATTTGAATGTGACGGGAAGGGTCTGCTTGAGGGTAGAAAGAACTATTTGGTGCTTGATTTCTATCGTGATTTGATGCATAGCCCCGAGTTTTTGGTGTGTTGAAGGATATTTTCACGTTGTCTAGTTGGTAGGTGAAGTAGATTTCACATTGTGATATGAGTTCAGACTTAAGAAGATTAAGTGATTGCGTAATATTATGATTATGGAAGAATGTCGAGAGATACTAGTTGAGGCTAAGCAGGTGGGTTATCTCATGTCGGGTGTGTCGAGGTTTGTGCGAACCCTATGTTGTTTTGTAGCGAGTCCTCCTTTACCAGTGAATTACATGTGCTGCAGTTTGAATTTGGATCGCGTATAAGAGTTAGATTGACTGTTACAAGGGTGAATGCGTTAATTTGCAAGTGGTTTGAGGAATTAGATGGGCCGTGTTGCATGAGCTTATGAAGGATTTAGCTTAATCTCATCCAGTTGGTGCAGCTCAACTAGTTATTGCGGCACAGGCCGATGACAGGCCTGCCTTGTCTTTTGAGGCTTTGGTGAGATTGGACAAGTTTACCAAGCTATTGCCAGTCCATTTTAGTGGTACACCTTCTGAGGACCCACAGGATTTTCTGAACCGTTGCAATGAAGTATTGCAGAACATGGTAATAGTTGAAAGCAATAGGGGTTGATTTTACTGCATTTCAGATGACGAGTTCCGCCAAGAGGTGGTGGAAAGATTATGTATTTACTAGACCCATTATGGTTTCGTCTATGCAGACGTATTGAGAAGACCACCCAGTGAATCATGTAGGGGTGCAACGTACCTTGGCGTCTGGTTGAATTATATGAGTTACAAAGGTCAACATTGTGGATTATTGGACGCGGTGACCCATGACTTCGCGCCAAATGGGGATGTCTACTATCAATGAATGGATTGAATGGTCATATGTTATTTAAGTTTTGACCTGAAATGTATATATACATGGTACTGAAAGGCTCCCTAATAATTTACAGATATTTAAGGCCTGAGACATGCAGGGGATAAGGTACGGTATGTCTGCCTCCTTAATAATCCAATACTTCAGTATCAAAGGAGAAAAAAAAACAACTTTAAATTTACAGAAGGTCTGCTCAGTGTGGAAGTAAAGGTTGCAGATTTTGGGGTGCTTCAGAGGAAGTACAGTGGTTGACGATCTTCTGGACTATGTATTTCGTGCCAAGATTTATCTTGATGGAGCTACACTTTTGTGATCGTTGTGCATAATTTGGGGAAAGAGTTACCCCAAAGAAGAATCGAAGAGTATATGAATAAATAGGTTAACTCAGCAGTGTTGAGTCAACATAGCAAAAGATGAAATTAGTCGTCGGTGTTTGTGGCAAGCCTATGAAGAGGGCGGACTAGCCAATGCAACACCACCTACTCGGCTCTGTTCTAAGAAATGTTTTTGAAGGAGTTTGTCTCCCAGATTCTCTGTAATATGTGGCATATGGGATCTGAACGGTTGTGTCAGGTCACCATGACGGTGTCAGAATATGTCATCAGGTTCAATAAGTTGGTCGTCATACTCATACTTTGGTTCCTACAGTATGATATTGAAATTTTGTACAACTCGGGAAGCTACAGGTTGATGCTTCATCTCGGCTAGTGGTAGAAATTACCAAAATGTTAGAATGTGTTCAGGATGAGGAAAAGAGGAAGCTAAGGAGGCCAAGAGGTCTCGAGGTTTTAAAGGATTCAACGGATTCTACTCTACAACTACAAATCATTATGATAGGGGCTCGGGCAGCCGGCCAGCCCAGTCAATATATCTGATTACTCGGGGTGCTCCAGTAAGTTCTTTTGAATGCACTATCGACACGAGGTTCGTATAATGGTTATTCCAGTTATCTAGCATAGACTCAGTATGAGCACCAGAATCCTCAAAGGGATTGTTATGAATGTGGTAGTACTAGGCACATCATTGGAAAATTGTCCTAGACTTGGGAGAAACATATTTTATAAAAGCACTCAATCTACGTGCCCCATTGCAGTTACTACTCCACTTACATGACCAGCCAGAGGTATGGGTCATAATGTTAGAGGTGGAGGTGAGACTCCTAGAGGTCGAGACCCAGCCCGTTGATATATTTTCTATGGTATGGCTGAGGTCGCAACACCAGATGGTGTCGTTACAAGTACGGTCTCGAATTATTATAAAGTAACAATTTTCTTAACTTGATTCGGTTCTAAGTATTGAGGCAAGTCCTCCTATTGTGCTCCACTTATGAGTGAGCTCCGTAATTCTGAAATCTGCTGATGTGAATACTCCTGTTGGGAGATTCGATGGAGATGGCTATGTCTATCATTATATGTTGTGATTTTGTTGAACGTAAAATATTTGAAAGAAGAAAATGAAATATTTGGATTGGCACGCTGTGCATAATACTTGTGATTGAGAAATGAGGACGAGATCCTCACATTTTAATATAATGTGAAATATTTAAACCGGGCTACAAGCTGCGGTAGATGTTATGTAAGGACAAGGTCCTTTTGGTGAAAAATAATTATGTGTTTAAATGCTCCCTTTGTGAAATTAAAATTTATACTATAGTACTTATAGGGAGTCAGGCCTATTAAACTTATTTGAAATTTTTTGTATGAATATCTTTGTGTATAATTTGCTAGATTTGTATTGTAATTATTGAGTTTTAGCCTAGGAGGTGAGTGCCCAGGGGATGTAAATTTTTACTCGTTAATTCGGGCAAGTAATTATGAGATCTTCATGCCTCGTTGTTAGTAAACTGGAGATTTGAAACAAGATTATGTTAACATGAGGTTAATTGGCGATGTTGTAATCTATTATGAACAACTATTAAGACTAGAGATGTGGTTATGGTCATACATACGATGCATTTCATGTCAATATATCATTGTGATGATGTCGTGCTTGTAATGCTGTGATTAGTGTTGTTGAAATACTTAGTGGTGCTTTGTTGGGTTGTGGACGTGTTGTTAGGAGTTGTTTTGCTGTTACTCTGACAGGTGGATAGTCCCAATTACAGGGGAGACTCTGCCGAAATTTCTGAAAAATTTGGGCGTTAGAATAAAATTGGGATATTGAGATGTGCAAAGAAAGAGATAAGTTACATTATGTGTTTGACGACAGACTCTACTTCTCCTTTGAGGACGAATGACCCTAAGTGGGGGAGAATGTAACACCTCGTAGTTTATGGGTCTGTAGGCACGAGTTGCTATAGCCAGTCGAGACTAATATCGTGTGTTTACGTGAAAATTGGACCTTTTTGGAAATGATTGGAGTGTACGAAAATTGATCTTAAAGCTTGCAAATATGGATAAAGGAAATGATCTCAATTGAAATGGTGTTGTCGAACTTATGTCGAATGCGGTAATGTGCAATCAACCGCGAACATTTGTGTAAAAGTAAAATCATCAATTTGGTAACCTGGGAATAATTCTTAGTACGTTCGAGGACGAACGCTTGTTTTAGAGGTGGAGAATGTGATGACCCAAAATGTCATCTTTAAATTCAATAATATCTCGGTGTTTTAAGACCTTGAAAAAAATGCTATCAATAATTTCTCGACTTGCGTGCGTAGTCCGTATAATTTTTCGAAAGGTTTTTATGTGAAAAATGGATTAAAAGGTCAATTAGAGCTTTAAAACTCAACTGAGTTGACTTCGGTCAACATTTTGAGCAAACGAACCCGGATCCGAGTTTTGATCATTTCGGTAGTTCCGTATCGTGATCTCGAGCTTGGTCATATGCCCGAAATCAAATTCGGAGGTCCCTAGCTCAAATTATCGCCATTTAACGGAATCTAGAAATCTAAGGCTAAAGATTTCTTAAGTTTGACCGGAGATTTGGCTTTTGAGAAAATGACCTCGGAATGGAATTTTGATGATTCTAATAGCTCAAAATGGTGATTTTGGGCTTAGGCGTGTGTCTGAATATTTATTTCGAAGTTCGTAGCTATATTAGGCTTGAAATGGCGAAATAAGAAATTTAAGTTTGGAAGTTTGACCGGGGGGTTGACCTTTTGATATCAGGGTCGGAATCCAGTTCTAAAATTTTCCATAGCTTCGTTATGTCATTTATGACTTGTGTGCAAAATTTTAGGTCAATCGGACTGTGCTTGATAGGTTTTTGCATCGAATATAGAAGTTGGACGTTCTTAGTTTCATTAAGCTTGAATTTGGGTGTGATTCACAGTTTAGTATTATTTGATGTGATTTGAGGTTTCGACTAAGTTCGTATGATGTTTTAGGACTTGTTGGTGTATTTTATTGAGGTTTCGAGGGCCTCAGATGGATTTCGGAAGGTTAACGGATCAATTTAGACTAGAAGAAAAACTGCTGCATTTTTTCACAGCAGCATGAACAGTACCGCATGAACAATACCGCGTGAATAGTACCGCATGAACAGTAACGCGTAAACAGTACCGCATGAATAGTACCGCGAAAATTCTGGATAGTGGATATATAACGAGTAGTCCGAGTTTTCTTCCATTTTTGAACGAGATTAGAGCTTTTGGAGCGATTTTGAAGAGAAAAAACGATTGTTCTTCATTTAGGTAAGGATTCTGGACCCAATAACTCGATTATATGTGATTAAGGACCAAATAACAGTGTTTAATGTGGAAAAATCAGTAGAAAGAGGTGAAACTAGGGCTTGAGTTTAAGAGACCTTTTAGGGGCGATTTGAGGGGTCAAACGGACTCCGAATTCAGAGTTCTTTATATGTACGAACTCGTGAGATGATGAGGATCATTTTGGTATAAAGTTTGTCGAGTTCCGAGATGTGGGGCCGGGGGTCGGGTTTTGACTAATTTCGGGTTTTTTGCATAAAGTTGAAATTTTTCGATTGGGTTTCATTCCCTTACATTGATGTAATGAATCTGAAATTGATAGACTTGGAGCACTCTGAAGTTGATACAAGGAGAAAAGGCATTGCGTAGTAGCTTTTCGGGCTAGTTTGAGGTAAGTAATGTCTTTAAATCCTGTCCTGAGGGTATGAAACCCCGGACTCGACATCCTTTCACGGTTTTGGAGTGACGCATACACTGGATGACGAGTGTGGGGCACGAATTGGATATTTTGAAATTTGTCCCTTTTTAGGCAACTATTGAGTTGCGAAACTTCTTTTAAAGCATATGTTTTATAGTATTACTACGTTTTGATATATTTGGGCTGTAAGCCATGTTTGGGGACTAGTGCCGATCTGTTTTAACCCCTTGGGGGCTATTTTACTGATATTCCTCACTTAGAAACTATGATTTTACACTCAGTATTTCTTGTGAAATTGTTGACACTCCTATTTGATGATATTACTATTTCTTGAAATGAAATATTATTGGGTCGAGAACCCCGTTTATTTATGGACCGAGTGGCATGTTGAGAGTGTCTGACTGAGTGAGGCCGAGGGACAATATTGTGAGGATGTTATGATATGAGAGAGGCCGAGTGCCTGAGCGTGATTGATGCTGTGATTTTGCTTGTTTATAGCGCTTGGGCTGAATGAGCCTTTCCGGAGTCTGTACACATCCCTACTGAGCGCAGGTACCTACTGAGTGTGAGTGCCGAGTGATGAGTGATTGGGAGGCATGAGTGACAGTGAGGTTGCCCGAGGGGCTGATGCTGAGGGAACATTTATGAGTGATGATTATGCCCGAGGGGCAGTTTTATGATAATATTTTACTTAGTTTTGATTATGATTCGTTTCATCTTTCAAACTGATATTTTTGGGAGTTTTACTGAGAAATATTGGAAATCATACTTGTTTCAATGAATTTTTACGGAAACTTGTTTTCGAACTTATGTATACTTTACTGAGACTTGGCATTTTACTGTTTTGTGGATTGGTGTATTTGTTGCTGTGTGTTTCTTATTCTTCAGACTGTGATTTATTTTCATTACTACTGAGTTGGCGTACTCATCATTACTCCCTGCACCTTTGTGTGCAGATCCAGGTACTGGTTCGGAGCAGTAGCCATCCGAGTTCGTTATCGTCAGCTTTTGGGATTTCAAGGTAGCTGTCCAGCGTCCACAACGTCTCCATTTCCCTTCCTTTATTAGTATTAATATTTTATTCCTAGACATTGTTTATGACATTAACGGAGTTAGTTTTTATTCATAGATGCTCGTGATCGGTTGACTCCAGTCTTGGGAGATTTGTTTAGACTGTTAGTTTTCATTATGCTTGCTTAAAGACTTAGTAAATTTTATACTTGCTTGATTATTATTAATGATTTTGAGACATTCGGTAAAACAAATGTGTATTTATGTGATGGTTGGCTAGCCTAGTTCCACGATAGACGCCATCACGACCTGTTAGGATTTTGGGCCGTGACACTAAACTTCATCCCTACTATCACACGCCATCTGAAATGGATACAACAAACAATATTACCCATATCCCCCAAAACCACCGGATAAGTATACTACTACTCAAAAGAAATAAATTCAAAGTGTTAAAGACAAACTCCCACCCCTTCCAGTAACAAACTTCAAAGAAAAGTTACTAGAAGGAATCGATGATGACCAAATCAATATGGTCATCGATGATGTGATACATCCACAAGAACAGTTTCCAACTGTGGACAATGATCCAAGACTCAAGAATGATGGTGAACATCTAATTCACCTCTTATCGGATGAACTACAAAGAATTTATGCCCCTTGGAGATACTCTACAAGTATCAAACTTCAAGGCATTAGGGTACAACACCAACTCCTCAAAAGAAAAATCCAAGACCAATGGAAGTTAAAGGAGAATTTTCCATTGATCGACCTTGGGTCAGATTACTATATCACAAAATTCAATACTGAGGAAAGCATGCTCAAGGTTCTTCACAATGGCCCTTGGGTCATCCTAGGACATTTTCTATCCGTTAAAAAATGGGTGCCAAATTTTATTTCTTTAAAAGAAAAATTAACCCAAGTGCCATTTGGATAAGATTACCACAATTACCAACAAAATTTTATGATGTCCAAATATTGGAAAAAGTTTGTAATAAAATTGGTAAACTTATAAAAATAGATGCATTCACATCATCTACTCTTAGGGGGCGGTATGCTAGGTTATGTATTGAACTCCCTTTGGAAATCCCGGTGGCATCCTCTATTTTCATTGGCCATCACAAACAAGAAATCTTATATGAGGAACAACCGACAAGAGTTGTAAGAAAAGAAAAGAATATAGGAAAGATCTACGAGCAAAATTCCACGTATCAGGGAATCCAACGGGGGTTAGACACCACGTGCTCCTTACGGACATAGAAGAAGCTCTCCTAGAAGCGACGATTGGTCTTGTCGTCCATTCCGATCACCAGGCTCTTAGTACCTCGGTGATGAAGATATAACATGGTGCCCCTATGAAAACTGGGGACGAAGAGATGCAACAGGTGTTGAAGAGAAACCCCACGATCGACCAACTCTACATACTTGATGAGCATTAAGAAGAGTTTGTATATGTACGGGGTAGCTGAGTCGGGCACACCTCGTAGAAGAGGCATAACTCCGCTGCCAGTTAGGGGAGGGGAAACGTGTATCCAATGATAAAAGGAAACGTATAGAACACACAGTATCCTGGGCGATGTATGTGCACAATGTCTGAACCCACTGGAACGAGTTCGATATGCTCAAGGATTCTCCATTTAGCTTTGAAATGCCGCGAGCGCCGCGACATCCATCGTAGAAAGTACAGGTTCGGGCTCATCTTCAGTAGCGCTATTGAAGTCAGTTCTTTCCTTCCCCAGGCGAGGCACCACTTCATCCACCATCAGAAAACTCTCATCCTCCGCCAAACTCATGTCATTTTCCGACACCGGAGCACCAACGACTCGGTCAAGGTTAGAAGAAGCACTGACCATCGCTTTGAATGATTGTACAGGTTGATGTAAAGAAAGAAGGGCAACATCCACAAGGATTGCCAGCAGAAAAAGAAATATGAAGAACTGGGGGAGAAGAACAAATGCTTTTAGGATCTTCTTGTGAACGATTAGGGAACGCTACATTCGAATTGGAAACTCTTTACTATTTATAGAAACATAAATATGCTGGTTTGAGAAACCAAGCGCCGCTTTTTTTTCAAAAAATAACGGAAGAGACACGGGAAATGATGCGGCATACGAAGAACGTGTGCCATAATGACACCTGATGAACTTAATGTCATTTAAACTGACACATCGGTCTGAGAAGCACTCGAAACGTCACATCATCTTCCCTCTAAGAGGTTCTTGTCCATCGCCCCAAAACATTCAGATTTCTCAAAAGTTTTCGAATTGACGAGGTCCGCCTATCGTGCTCGCCCAAAAGCTACCCCAATAGGCGGAGGGACTAACTGTATAGGTCAAAATTTGACCACATGAGAATGGAATAAAAAAGGAATGGTGAGAAGGTGATTGAGTCGTATTGTATACACAAGGCACCGTAACGACGAGCATCTCATCCATGGACGAGGTCGAACCATCAGAAAACCTCTACTGCAAATGTAATGACCCAACCGGTCGCTTTGAGCTCTATCTCTTTGTTCGATAGTTTGAGGCCATGAGAAGTTTTATTTCAGGTATTATGACTCGTAGGCATGGTCGGAATTGAATTTCGGGAAGCTCGGAGTCAATTTGGAAAAAGAAATTATCATTTCGGAAGCCTTAAGTTGGAAGAATTGACTAAGATTAGATTTTTGAGTAAACGACCTCAGAATCAGGATTTGAAGGTTCTAGCAGATTTGTATGATGATTTTGGACTCGGGTGTATGTTCGGATCGGGTTTTGGATGACCCGGAAGCGTTTCAGCGCATTTGGTGGAAGTTAGCATTTTAGAAGAAATTTCATAAGTCTGGGTTGAAGTGCATTTCAGTGATATTGATGTCCGTTTGGGATTGTGAGTCTAGGAATAGCTCCGTATGGTGTTCTGGAGTTAGGAGCGCGATCGGAAGTGAATTCGGAGGTCCGTACGTTATTTTGAAGTCATTTGGCTAAAGATGGAAGTTTGAAGGTTTTTGAGAAATCCGACCGGAAGTGGAAATTTCGATATCGGGGTCGGAATGCGATCCTGAAAATTGGAGTAGGTCCATAATGTTGAATGTGACTTGTGTGCAAAATTTGGGGTCAATCGGACATGAATTCCTAGGTTTCGGCATCGGATGTAGAAGTTTGAAAATTCAAAGTTCATAAAGCTTGAATTGGAGAGCGATTCGTGGTTTAGGCATTGTTTGATGTGATTTGAGGCCTCGAGCAGGTCTGTGGGATATTATGTGCGCCGTGTGATTGGACGGGGTCCCGGGGGCCTCGGGTGTGTCTCGGATCAATTTTGAGTGATTTGCTGGTGTCGAGGTTGTTCTTCGCGAACGCGGAAGGCCTCACGTGTTCACGAAGAAGAAAAATTTGAGGCTGCTGGATTTGGCCTTCACGAACGCGTGGTGGTGGACGCGAACGCGAAGGCGTCGGCTGGGTTCTCTACGCGAACACGTCGTGAGAAACGCGAACGCATAGAAGGAAATAGGAGTTGGGTCCTGGGGTCGTTGGCTTATGCGAACGCGGAGTGGGGTGTGCGGACGCGGAGGTATACGGGAGCTGGCCTTCGCGAACACGTTCAGAGGTATGCGAACTCAAAGAGTAAAATTTTGGGCCTGAGTTTCTGGGCTTCGCGAACGCGGGAGCGCAGACGCGTTCGCGATGAAGGCCGTTTCTTGGCAGTGAGGTGTTTTAAAAACAAGTTTTGGCCATTTCTTCTCATTTTTTTCTCTTGTTTGGGCGATTTTTGGAGAGCTTTAAGTGGGGATTTTCGTCATCTATGTCAAGGTAAGTTGTTTCTACTCATTCCAAGTTAAATACAAGGATTATACATAGATTTGAACATGAAAATTTGTGGAAAATGTTGGGAATTTTGAAAAAAAAACCTAGAATTTGCATTCTTGGATTTTGACCACGAATTTTGGCATGAAATTGAGAGTTAATTATATATTTGAATTCGTGAGGCTATGGGTAATCTTTATCTTCAAAAAATTTAGTAATCCGGGCACGTGGGCCCGAGGGAAATTTTTTCAACTTTCCGAACGGAGTAAGGAATTTATATGAACTGAATGGTTATGCGTATTCAAGTGTATTTTCATTTGCCTGCCCGTTATTTGGATAGTTTTGGGGCGTTGTGCATCAATTTGAGTCGTCGGAAAGGCTTAGAGGACTCGCTATGAACCCACTAGCATGCTTTACTTGTTGTACTTGAAGTTTTGCTAATAAAATTAGACTGTTAATATTATCGAATTAGTAATTGAATACCTAAGAAGGTTAAAGTTTATTTTTCATAAACATCTAGAAAGGGAATTGATTTTCCTTGGATAATTGTTTTTCTGATAAAGCATGCTTTATTTGTCGTACTTGTAGCCTTACTGATAAATTTATAATATTTAAAACCTTATCGAACTTGGCAAATGAATTTCCAGAGAAGATTTAAATACTATCTTCGTGTCCATTAAAAGAGGATTTTATCACTTCCTTGAGTAACTGCCTTCCTGATAAAAATGTGAATTTATTGTGTGAATATGTGTATCTATGAGTATCTGAGTCGCATGTATGATTCGCGAGCAAGGTAACTCTATTATTTATATATGACCGCGTCGCATGATCGATTCGCGAGCGGGGTAATATATGAATCTATGGTTCGAGCCGTTCGACCCTTCGGCAGTGCAAAATTTACATTTATCGTTGGTTCGAGTCGTTCGACCCTCGACATACTTGCCTATGATATTTGCTGAGTATTTTCTGTGAATTTTAACTGTTTACTGGCCTCGAATTATAAGTTGTCAATTGAAATGACAAAGACTTAAAATTTGTAAATGTGAAAGAAGTTGTTACCTCCTATCACTATCTGTTAATTACCTATGATATTCATGCTTAGTGTCACCCTTGATTTTTATTAAATTGACCTCTAGCAAGTGTCAAATTCGTCCTCTCGTCACTACCTCTTCGAGGTTAGGCGGGATACTTTTTGAGTACACGTTGTTTTCGTACTCATGCTACACTGGCTGTGCATTTTATTGCACATATACATTCATAGCTAGTGGCCCTGCTTGACGTAGTGATGTGGCTGACTGGGAGACTTAGACGAGCTGCACCATCCAGAGATGACCCGTAGCCGGCAGAGTCTCCCTCAGATGTATTGTATTTCATTTTAAATTCCTTGTCCAATTTGTACTCCGAACAAGTTTTGTAGTACATTTATAATTCTTAGAAATTTGCTCATACACTTGTGACACTGGGTTATGTGATTAAATGGATTGTTAAACCATGGTTACTTACTTAGCGGATTTTTATTCAATTATTATGTAATGAAACGGAAAGTGACTAATTTCAAAACGCTAAAAAAGGAATTTAATTTAACTATTTTGTGTTGGCTTGCCCGACAATGGTGTCCGGTGCCATCACGACCTTAATAGATTTTTGGGTCGTGAAAACATGGTATCAGAGCACTAGGTTCCCTTTGGTTTCACGAGTCACGAGCAAGTCTAGTAGAGTCTTGCGGATCGGTACAGAGATGTCTGTACTTATCTTCGAGAGGCTACATGGCTGTTAGGAGTACTTCCCTTCTTGATTCCTCATCGTGCGATTTGATTCCTTTTAGGCGTATGCCTTTATTTCTTTCATATTCAATCTTATTCGACGCGAAGCGCTTGCTATAAATCGGGAAGTTTAGGAATCCTAATGATACTGCATATATGGTGCGTGATGTTTCTCCATGCACGGATGGTTGGGGCTATTGTTGTTGCTTTGCGGAAGGATATTATGTGGTTTCAGCTCGGTAGTTGCACTTCTGAGAGCTTTGAGGCTATGTGCAGATTGCTATGATGATCTTGATTGGTTATTGCACATTATTGATGAGATGGTAGGATGCTTGTCCATATGTCAGGCAGTGAATGACTTGAAAAGAGGTCAACTCAGGGCCTGATTCCAAGATCCAGTATTTTTATTTCCGGCGGAGGAAAGACAACTGGACTATAAATGTTCAGGTTTGAATTGGTAGAGTAATGAGACTTGGTGTTTTCAAGTGTGGTGGAATTTTCATTTGCGACATGGCATCGTCGTCCTTGATTGAATGTGTTAAGTTCGCTGGTGTTATGACCTTTTGCAATTCGCCTTGGGCAGGATATGGTGAGATAGTATTGAAGGAGCGGCTGTCAAAGATCGCGTTGTGCGGTGGTTCAGGATTGAATAGGTATTTCTAACGTTGATGGCTCGAGAAGGGGGATATTCGGTAAGGGTTGAGGTTGGTAGTGATCTATCGGTTCAAGTGCTACAGACATGGGTATTGGTTTGAGGCTGCAGCTGGGCAGAATTAGATGAGGAAGGACATGTGTGAAGTTTCAGGCAATGGTTAAATTTTTAGAAGGCTAGGTGTAAGAAGAAAAAAAAGAGTAATTTCTTAAAGGAGTGAGTTGGACCAAAGTGGGGGACTGGCTGCGTATCATATGAGTTCTGTGGCAGGATGGTCACACGTCTTGAGGGAAGTCTGGACCCATTTGGGAAATTCATGGTGGATAGTGACTAAGTCCACGGATTTTATTTAGGTGCAACATGACTTCGAGTTTGGAATGTGTTTTTGGACTTTTAGCTGATGTCAATGGGGAAGAAGGAACCTCGGTGGGTCTCAGGGTTATGTAATTGTAGCTTCAAGCTAAGTGGGAGAGCCCCACCATCTATGATTGGACTGCGTGGTTATCTACTTGTGCGGTTTCTGGTTATCGGCGTATTGGTGATTTATTATAGCTAAGGGAAAAGAACATAAGTGGTAATTTGAGCAAAGGAATTGATAGAGGTGTTTGATAGCTAAGATTTTTACCTTGTTTTCCGCTCTTCTATGCTTATCTTTTGGTTACATTTATACACAAAGTAGCCCCGAAAGCTTATATGTTGTGCTTGTTGCATGATTGAACCAGAAATGATGACATTCACTCAAGAATATGCTCAAAACAGGAGTGAATCTGGCACAAGTACCAAGAACAACAAAAGTGACCAAGGAAAATGCCCACCGCGGTCGCGGTCCATTCTCCGCGGACCGCGATGGTAAACTTCAGAGAAGCATGCAGAAAGCATATCCCACCGCGGTCGTGGTCCATTCTTCACGGACCGCAGTGGTGAGATTCATAGGGGCATTCCAAGCAAGTAACCACCGCGGCCGCGGTTCAATCTTCGCGGACCGCGGTGGCAAGACTCTGAGACCCTCATTCAAAGCCACATTCACCGCGACCGCGGTCCAATTACCACGGTCCGCGGTCCATAGATTCAGAGAAGAGTGATTCTAGGCCCATACTCACCGCGGTCGCGGTCCGCGGTAGAGCACCTTCAGAGACTCAGGTCATAAGCTTCAGTTATCCACCGCGGACCGCGATCGATTTTGTGCGGTCCGCGGTAGCCCCGCAGGGGAATTTTCGTCCAGATTTTCGGCTGAGTATAAATAGCTTATTTTGTAAAAAATTTTAGCAGATCTTTTATAATCTTCAAATTTTCTGAACGGGAGAGCACGTGAATAACTAGTTTTTCGTCTTTTTAGCTTATTTCTTGCATTTTTAACATTGAACCCTTGAGTTTATTGTTAAGAATCATTAATATGGGTTCTATTTCATCTTTTTCATTGATATTATCTTTGATTATGAGTAGCTAGACCCATTAGCTAGGGTTGTGGCTCAACCCTAGAGTGGGTATTTGATGGGTTTCTAAAATTAGGGTTTGGATGTTTATGGGTGTTTCCTATTTGGGCTAATTTAGGGTTCTTATTTCTATAATTAGTGGTTGCAAACGCTAATTAACCTTTCCATGACTTGGGTCCTTCTTGAGAAAGAGGATTTGAGTTTAGAAAATTAGCCTAACGAGGAATAAGGGAATTATCAAGAGATTGGTAGTTCCAATCAATTGGGTTGAACCCAGAAATGGTAAAACCCTAATTGAGCCCTAATTAACAGGTTAAACCTCGAGAGAGTAATACCCTAGTTGCACATTAATTGCTTGATTAATTGACACCCAATTGGCCTCGAGAGAGGCAATTAGGGCACAACCACTCAAACTACCGAGAGGTATAGAGTGGGCACATCCGTGCATTGGTTATAGTTGTATCCCTAATCAACATCCTTACCTTAGAACAGTGAAATCCATTAAGTATCCGCCTAGGTAAAAGTAGCGACCGTAGTGCCTTTATCCTTATAAGAAAACAACATCAAAACAAAGTAGTTGATCAAGTAGCATTTAACAGTAGCCTGATACTTATATATCTCAAAACACCCTATCATGAGAAGTGCAATTAGAAACACGAGGCTCTACTAGTTCACATAGACACTCACTACAATTGTTGACTCCTTGAGGATTCGATCCCGACCTTTCGGGTAAAAGCTGCACGACCGTTGCCTTCCTACTCTAAATAATAGCGAGGGTGAGAGCCGATCACTTTTTGGCGCCGTTGCCGGGGAGTTAAGACGGTGTTGATTATCTACGTGTCTAGTAGCGTTAAGTGTTTTTCTTTCCTTCTGTTTTTAACCTTTTTGTTTAATCTACTCAGGTAGAAAAAATGGCGGATCCAATGGGAAACACTATTGCGGGGAAGGAGGTATATGACAATCAAGAGGACAAAATCAATCAATTACCTCCACAAAGAAGGGGCCGACATGCCAATTTACAAGATGATATCCCAGACCTTCCCCCGCCCCTACCTCCTAGAGTTTCCCCTCGGGTCCTTCCAAACGAGGGGTATGCTAGTGCTATTGTCCCGCCGAGGATTCGGGCAGGGAACTTCCAAATTACAAACGTGATGCTCACTCTCCTAGAGCAACGAGGGTATTTCACCGGAGCCGCGCACAAGAATTCCTATAAACATCTCAAGGGCTTCGTAGATACTTGCTGGGGAAGTAAACAGACAAATGTCTCGGAGGATGCACTACGACTCAGGTTGTTCCCTTTTTCTCTTCGGGGGAAAACCCTTGATTGGCTCGAGCGTCTTCCCAACCATTAAATATCAACTTGGGATGAGCGCGCGGACAAATTCATTCCCAAATTCTTTTCCCCGAGTCATATGGCGACGCTTCGTGATGAAATATTGGCCTTCAAACAAGAACCAAATAAGCCCTTACATGAGATATGGTAGATATACATGACCATGGTTAAGGAATGTCCTAACAACAACATGACTGAAGCCATGATCCAACAGACTTTCTACCGAGGGATTAACACTGTGAATCAATGTGTGGTCAATCAGTTGGCCGGTGGAAATTTTATGAAGTTGACTTATCCCGAGGCATGTGAGATTCTAGATGAGATGGCCGACACATCATCGGCTTGGAAAAGTAGAGCCAATGTGCCTCAAGGAGAGACCAGTTTGAATAGTCTCCATAAAGAGCTCCAAGAAAAAAGGCAAGCAATTGTCGAGCTCACTACTACCATGACTCAACTTGCCAAATCCCAACTCCACTAATTGCAAGAGCCGAAGCAAGTGAATGCTATGGAAGGAGTGAACATGCAAGGAAATCAAAGGAGACCTCGGGGGAACTCTAAGCAAAACAATAATGATCAAAGTGACCAAGGGCCTAGTGGGTATGGCCAAGATGAAGAGTATGATGCCCAAGAGGAAGATGTGATGTATGCAAACAACTATCAAGGTCAAGGCAATAGTCAAAACAACAACCAAAGTTGGAGAAACCAAGGCAATAACCAAAGTTGGGGGAATCAAAGACCAAGAAACTTGAATAACAACAACAATGCTCGAAATTGGGGGAACAACAACAACGATCGTCAATGGGGGAACAATAATGACCGACAGTGGGGGAACAAAAATGAGGAAAATTGGAATGGGGGAAACAACAACAACAACAACTGGGGAGGCAACGGTAATCGGGGGTCGGGCTTTCAAAGGCCCCCGATATACCAACAACCAAGCAACCCACCCCCGTACCAATCTCAAGGGCAAAGTTCATCGGGCTCGGATATGGGTAGAATTGAAAATATGTTCAAGCAGATGATGGAGAGAAATAGCGAATACGATGATCAGTTGGCCTCTCACAATACCTCTATAAGGAACCTCGAAGTACAAATGGGCCATATTTCACATGCCTTAAACACACGCCCGAAGGGTGCACTACCAAGTGATACGGTGGTGAACCCCAAGGGTGTGAACAACAACAATACCTGTCACGCTATGGCGGTGACTACAAGGAGTGGAAAAGGTGGTGAAGCAAATACTTCGAAGCAAAAGAAGATTGTTGTTGATGATGAAGATATTCCCCTATAAGAGTTACCTTTTGAAGTGGAACAAGTGGTGGATGAGCCAAGTGAAGGTGAGGTAAGAATTGACATACATGACAATGGGGAGGATTTGGAAAGGAACGTGAACCCGTCTAGGGAGAACGTAATTGATATGTCGGAGCCGGTGACCCCACATGCCAAGGCACCATTGCCTAGGCCACCTCCTCCCTACCCTCAGAGATTGGCCAAACAAAATAAATGGACTCAGTTCAAAAAATTTATCGATATGATGAAGAGTCTCTCCATCAACGTTCCATTGGTGGAAGCCTTGGAGAAAATGCCTGGATACGCTAAGTTCATGAAGGACTTAGTGACAAAAAAACGGTCCATGGAGTGTGAGACCATCAAGATGACTCACCAAGGGAGTGCTATAGTTCACTCCATGGCACCGAAACTTGCGGATCTGGGTGCCTTTACTATTCCTTGCATGATTGGGAGTGCAGACTTTGCCAAAGCCCTATGTGATCTTGGGGCAAGTATTAATTTGATGTCGTATTCAGTGTTTAAGACTTTGGGGACCGGACAGCCTAGGGCAACCTCTATGCGTTTGCAAATAGCGGATATGTCGATGAAGAGGCCCCTAGGTATTATTGATGATGTGCTAGTGAGGGTGGACAAGTTTATATTGCCAGCAAATTTTGTTATTCTTGACTGTGAGGTTGATTTTGAGGTTCCCATTATCTTGGGGAGGCCTTTCCTTGCCACGGGGAAGGACTTGGTTGATATAGAAGCTGGAGAAATCATGTTCAGAGTGGGTGATGAGAAGGTGATCTTTCATGTATGCAAATCTATGAGGCAGCCTAACAGCACGGAAGTTTGCTCTTTTATGGACCTCGTGTCTGAGGTTATTATTGATGATGCCAGTGCGATGATCCATGTTGAGGACCCAGTGGAGTTGGCCTTATTGAATCATGAAGACTCAGTGGTGGAAGGTGTTCTTGAAAGCACCCATGCCTTGAAAGGCATGGGGTCTTATTCTTATGCTCCTAGAAAATTATCCTTGGATTTGGAGAACCGGAAGACTCCACCAACAAAGCCTTCCATTGAAGAACCTCCGAATCTGGAGTTGAAGCCACTTCCTTCCCACCTCAGGTATGAATATCTTGGTCCATCTTGTACTTTACCTATTATTCTTTCCTCTTGCCTAACTCAAGTGCAGATAGACTCAACTCTAAAAGTGTTAAGGAGGAGAAAGAAAGCAATCAGATGGACTCTGGCGGATATTTGGGGTATTAGCCCCGCTTTTTGCATGCACAAAATCATATTGGAGGATGGAGCCAAGCCCTCCGTGGAGCATCAAAGAAGACTCAATGAAGCAATGCAAGAGGTAGTGAAGAAGGAGATCATCAAATGGCTCGATGCGGGTGTTGTCTATCCAATTTCGGATAGCGCTTGGACTTCTCCGGTCCAATGCGTCCCGAAAAAGGGTGGAATGACGGTGATCAAGAATGATAAAAATCAGCTCATTCCCACAAGAACGGTTACCGGATGGCGGGTGTTCATGGACTACCGCAAGCTCAACAAGGTGACCCGCAAAGACCACTTTCCTTTGCCATTCTTGGATCAGATGTTGGATAGGCTTGCGGGTCGGGCCTTTTATTGTTTTCTCAACGGGTATTCTGGATATAATCAAATTTTGATCGCCCCAGAGGATCAAGAGAAGACTACCTTTACTTGCCCATATGGTACTTTTGCCTTTGCTCGCATGCCCTTCGGACTTTGTAATGCCCCGGCCACTTTCCAAAGATGTATGATGGAAATCTTCACCGACATAGTGGAGGACTGTCTTGAAGTATTCATGGACGACTTTAGTGTCGTCGGGTATTCTTTTGATGAATGCTTATCTAATCTTGATAAGGTCCTTGCTAGATGTAAAGAGACGAACTTGGTATTAAATTGGAAAAAATGCCACTTCATGGTGGAAAAGGGAATTGTATTGGGCCATAAGATTTCAAGAAACGGCATTGAGGTTGACAAAGCAAAAATTGAGGTTATCTCGAAGTTACCACCACCTACTTCAGTTAGAGGAGTCCAGAGTTTCCTTGGCCACGCCGGTTTTTATAGGCGTTTTATCAAAGACTTCTCTAAGGTGGTAAATCCATTGTGCAAGTTGCTTGAGAAGGATGCTAGATTCCATTTTGATGAACATTGTATGCATGCCTTTGAACTTTTGAAACACAAGCTCACCACTACTCCTATCATCACGGTGCCAGATTGGAGCTCACCCTTCGAGCTTATGTGTGATTCGAGCGATGTAGCTTGGGTGTTGTGCTGGGCCAGAGGGTGAACAAGATTTTTCACCCTATCTACTACGCTAGCAAGAAAATGAATTCGGCCCAAATTAACTACACAGTCACGGAGAAGGAGATTTTGGAAATAGTCTTTGCTATGGAGAAATTTCGTCCTTACTTGATTGGTGCCAAGGTCATAGTTCATACTGACCATGCCGCACTCCGGTATCTCATGACTAAGAAGGATTCCAAAGCGAGGCTTATGCGTTGGGTATTGTTGCTCCAGGAGTTTGACTTAGAGATTAAAGATCGAAAAGGGAGTGAAAACCAAGTGGCCGACCATCTTTCTCGGTTAGAGGAGCAAGGGCGACCTTGTGATGGACTTGAAATCAATGACAGTTTCCCGAATGAACAACTTATGTCGGTGTCGATGCAAGAGATGTCATGGTTTACCGATATTGCCAATTACCTTGTCACCGGTGTTGTTCCTTGTGATCTCTTTTCTAACCAAAGGAAAAAGCTTAGGAGGGATAGCTTGGATTTCTATTGGGATGAGCCTTATCTATTCAAGATTTGCACTGATGGGGTCATCCGATGATGTGTACCGGAGGAAGAACAAATGGCTATTCTTGAGTCTTGCCACTCCTCACCTTGTGGTGGTCATCATGGAGGAGAAAGAACTGCTTCAAAGGTGCTAAGTTGTGGTTTCTTTTTGCCTACATTGTACAAGGATGCCAGTGATCTAGTCAAAAAGTGTGATGAGTGCCAAAGGGCCGGGGGAATTTCCAAGAAAGATGAGATGCCTCTAAATTCTATTCTTGAAGTGGATATCTTTGATGTTTGGAACATCGATTTCATGGGCCCATTTGTGAGTTCTTGTGGGAACACATACATTCTACTGGCGGTCGATTATGTGTCTAAATGGGTTGAGGCCGTGGCTTTGCCCAACAATGAAGCCAAGAGTGTTATTGCTTTCCTCAAGAAGAATATCTTTACAAGGTTTGGCACGCCTCGTGCTATCATCACTGATGGGGGGTCGCATTTTTGCAACAAAGCCTTTGACACCTTGCTTTCCAAGTATGGTGTCAATCACAAAGTCACCACCCCCTACCACCCTCAGGCAAGTGTTCAAGTGGAAGTGTCTGACAGAGAAATAAAGAGCATATTACCAAAGACGGTCAATGCTAATAGGACCGATTGGACAAAAAAAATTGGATGATGCTCTTTGGGCCTGCAGAACCGCTTACAAGACCCCAATTTGTATGTCACCGTACCGGTTGGTCTTTGGAAAAGCTTGCCATCTTCCGATGGAATTGGAGCACAAGGCTATGTGGGCCTTGAAAAAGTTGAACCTTGAATGGGAATGGCTGCAAACCTTCGTGTGGAGAAACTAAATGAGCTAGACGAATTCAGATTCCATGTGTACTCCAGTTCGTCCTTGTATAAGGACAAAATGAAGTACCTACATGACAAGGTTGCTCGAGGCAAAGAGTTCAATGTTGGTGATTTGGTACTATTGTTCAATTCTCGGTTGAGGCTATTCCTGGGAAAACTCAAGTCAAAATGGAGCGGGCCTTTCGAAGTGGTATTTGTGACTCCATTTGGTGCTCTTGATCTCAAAAACAAAAGTGGAGAAACCTTTAGAGTCAATGGTCACCGGGTCAAACACTATCTTGGCAAGATCGATGACAGCCACGTGGTGGCACTTCTTCATCTTAAATGATCTTGGTAACATGCGTCGTGCCGCGACGTTAAATCAGGCGCTTCTTGGGAGGCAACCCATGTGTCTTTATTTTTGTTTTCTTTGTTTTTCTTGGTAGAATAGGATTCATTTTTGCACTAACTGGTTTTTGGATGTTGTAGGATGATTTTGACACAGGAAATTTGGCTAAGTCTGGAAAAATGGCTCTATGAAGTTGGCACTACGGCCGCGGTCCCTTTTTCGCGGTCCGCGTTGCCCTGTTAAGCTAAATAATGAGTATCTGAATCTTGCTCCGCGGTTGCGGTCCCCGAAGCCCAATTACTGAAATGGGGTCTCTCTGAATCTACCCCACCGCGACCGCGGTTGACTATTCGCGGTCCGCGGTGGGTCCTCCTCACAAGCTCAACATCAGTACATGACCGCGAACCGCGGTCGATTTTTCGCGGCCCGTGGTGGGTAAGTGTGTGGACCCCAGCCCCCCTTCTATAAATAGACCTTTAGGGCTTCAGTTTATACTTTACACACTTTCACTTCTTAGAGCATCCTTTGACTGTGTCTCACTCATCTTATCTCTGAATTGCATTTCACTTCATCACATCCTCATCCAAGCATCTAGTAAGTGTAATTGTGATTAATTAACTTCTTAATTTCTTTATTTTCTTCAGTAATTGGTAGAGTTTTCTTCTTTGTTTCATAATATTTCTTTTCTAGGCTTTTAACCTGTTAGGGTTAGTTCAAAATGATCATTTTAGACCCTTGGAATCTAATTGCACTGATTAAACATGTAGGGATTAACTAAATGAACAATTGAGCATGAAAATGGAAAAATATGAAAGCCCTAGCTTATTAGTCTGTCCACGGTCCGCGGTCCTTTCTTCGTGGACCGCGGTCCTTTCTTCGCGGACCGCAGTGCTTAGCCTATGCATCCTGCAAATGATGAACGTGGTCAGCGGTCAATTCTTCGCAGTCCGGGGTCCCCTAGAGTCAGATACAGGTTCTCAGAGCTTGCTTCACCGCGTCCGCGGTCAAGTTTTCGCGGTCGGCGGTGCTAAGTTTCAGAGAGTACGTTGGTATGGGGTCCTCCACCGCGGTCCGTGGTCCATTTTTCGCGGTCCGCGGTGGCTGTTCTGCTTATAAGTTTTGTCTGTTAATGTCTGTGCAACTTCTCTTTGGGTACTAACCATGTTTAAATGTGTCAATATTGCAGACAATGGTTCTATCAAGAGGCGGAGGTCGTGAACCAACGGGCAAGGGTGAATCATCCAGGGGGAGAGGCAAGAAAATGATAAAGCTTGATCCGAAGGTCCGGGAAGGAATAAAAGAACAAGGAAAGCTATACAGACATTAGACAAAGCTGCTTCCCACTCGGACAGTGATTATGTCCCCTCCGAAGCCTCGTCAGAATCTATACCGGAGTACGTCGAAGACTTCCCGGAAAGATTTTAGCTAACCAATGAACCATCAGACTCTCCCCTTATCCAAGCACCTACACACTCTCAGTCAGCTGAGGGCTCAATCTCCGGGAGTGGCCACACGAATTCTACCTCACCTACAGCTTCCTTATCAGGGGAGCATTCTGGTGATGATGAAGGGGGTGAACCCCAAGTTGAGGGGGTACAACGTACATGGAACCCAGATGCATGACATAACAGATTTGTAAGTGAAGCGGCTTTCCATCAGTTCCGGGATTTGTGGGGCTCAAGATCACTCATTTTGGAGCGCAAGTTCACAATCAAGGACTTGTTGCCCCACCACCCAGAGGTGAAGAGGCAATTCTTAGAAAGAAAAGGCTGGGACTATTTTTCTACTTACCTTCCTGATGCCAATGAGCACCTAGTCAAGGAGTTCTACACTAACTTGTCATTTCTACAAAAAGACTCCAAGGCTTTGATGGTGCGGAATCTCACGATACCCTTTGATGGTGAGGCACTGAACAATTATCTGGAAATGGACAATGTGGATGACTCCCTGTATCAGGAGAAGCTAGTAGAGAAGGATACAGCTCGAAGGTGGCTGGCTTTGCACTTAGCCAGGCCTGGTGAGACTCCTGAGTGGTTACCAGCTGGAAAGACTATCTACCGGAAGACACTGAGCTTTGAAGCCAAGGGATGGGCAACCTTCGTGTGCAACAGGTTGGACCCAACTTTTCATGAGAACACCATGCCCCTCAGTCGAGCTATGCTCATTTCTTCCATCAAGGATGGGTTCCCGATCAATGTTGGGAATATCATGTCCAACGTCATCAATAGAGTGGTAAACGAAGGTGATAAATCTTACCCTTTTCCGAACTTCCTTACCATGTATTTTGAGGACCAGAGGGTGGACAAGAAGAGCTTTGATACAAAAGTCAATCCCAAAGCACACTTCTCTTGGTATGATTTGCTAGATGAGTACAACCCCAAAAGGAAATTCAAGGGTAAGTTCGTTGCCTCCACTGGCCAGTCTGAAGAGCCAGCGGTGGTGGTGGAGTCATCTCAGCCTCAGCTAGACATTCCATAGGATGCACCAGGACCATCTACCTCAGCCGGTCCATCCATTCCTTCATTTAGGGCTTATCCTCTGATAGCCCACAGGCTCAATCAGACATTGACCAGCATCAACAACTGGATGCAGGCAGCGACTTCAAAGCTGTCTGTGATTTCTAAGTCAGTGGTAACCCCGACCCCCCCTCCACCACCACAGGTACCCCAATCCATTACGGACGCGCTAAATGAAATTCTAGAAAATCAGAAGAAGGTTTTGGATGTCGTGGGAGCACATGGGACTACATTGAAGAAGCTGGCAAAGGAGACAAGGAAGTTGAGGCACACCCGTGCTTCAAAGGAGTCAGTGGCAGAGCTGGGAAAAGAGGTGGAGAAGTTGAAGAGGGATCAGATCCCGCTAGACTTGCTACTCCAGGATCATTCAGCCCAGTCAGGGAAACAGCCAGAGCAGGAGGTAAATCCCGATAGGCCAACAAAGAGGAGGAGGGTCTTGCCCCGCACAGAGGGTGCTTTTGTAGCGGATTATAATACGAGGCACAAAATGTTCTATGATATTTTCGACGTGCATAGTAGCATTTGGAGGAAAATGACTTCGAATTCATGAAGGAATTATCAGGATGGGTGTACCAGTTGAAGTTGCGAGTGTGCGTGTAAGGAGGGCATGAGACGGTTCATAGGTTTGGGGACAATGTGGTCTCGTGGAATGGGGTCACTCAGGATGAGTGCGAATTGAGTTGTTATGAGTTTACTGGAGTTGTCATTAGTTCTAAGTCAGGTTAAGGATAAAGCAGAAGAAGTTAGATTGGTTAGCCGTGGTAAAAATGGCATATTGATAGCAGTGATCAATTCCTTCAGCATGATCAAGTTATGCATGTGATTTGTGACGGTACGTGCGAGGTTTGACGGCTGCCGTAATCGAATTTATTTGGAAATATCCAAGTATTTTGGCCAGTTATGTGTAGGCGGATCCCGAAAGGGTTATGGTAGTTTAGACCACTACTTGAGGATTTGCATGTTCTACGGTTATGAGAATTCACTCGCGTATTTCTATGGTTCTCTTGGAATGAGTTAAGTAAAAAGTTTCTATGTGATGAAGTGTTCACCCCATTAGTGGTTCAGGAGTTATGATGAAATTCTTGTACTATCGCATATTGGCATATTAGGTGCAGTGAGCGGTATGAAATTTGAAAGTGAGTATCAGGGTTGCGGTTCGGTGTTGTCAAGGATGTCATGATCTCAGATGAGCAAGAAAAGTGATTTTAATGTTTAGAGTAAGTTGGTGTTGTCTTCAGCGTCACCTAAGATCGGTGTTTTGTGAAAGAGGCTTTGCATCCTGGTCATGGATTATCGATTTGCTTTACAACGTTAGTGTTGTCGGTGGTGTAGGTGTGCAAACTTGTTACCTTGTGTGGGAGGTCGTGGGTGAGTGACCACATGAAGATTGTATAAGTGTGACATGTAGTCACCTGATTGATTGAAGGTTTAAGACAAGTATGAAGGATGTGGTAATATCACTTATTTGAGAATTTATGCCTGGAGGGCGCTCGGTTCATTTGGTGGCAGAATGTGGGGGTTTGCTCCGGCTATGATGGTTGTTCTTGCGTGTTATGAGAAAAAATGGGTTATTATAGACCCAGGTAAGTCTATTAGCCTAGTTCGGTGCGAGCAGAATCGACTTGGGGTTTGTAAATGGATTTAAATATGATTATGGGCTCTATGTGAGTCAGATGTGTTCATTTCAGTATAACGCTTCTCAGGGAGGGGTATTAGAACATTAGATGTTGTTCCATCTTCGTCCATTTCATGTAATATTATGTTGTGTCGTGTGAGATTTGGAACGGCTTGATAATTCCTTATGTGTTGAGATTCCGCGTAGTGATGATGTTTTGTGAGCAGGATAGCTCTTGAGATTCAGATTATATATGTCGGACCTCAACTGTACTTAAGTTTTGTAGCAAATGGCTCTATCAGTCTCCCCAGGATGGTAGTATGCACTTAGCGTGCTTGTGACCGATATTCAGTATTTTGTAATAATGAGCAATTTAGCTCGGTGCGTATCTCTTTATGTGAATTTCATGTGTGGATCGGGTGGCACGCCGCCACGGGTATGTTACTTGGATCGAGTTGCACGTTGATACTCTCAAATTACACCTTAAAATAATGTAAAGTGGTCGATGTCAAATATAATAACCCAACAAGGTTGGGGTCGAATCTCACAGAGAATAAGCGTGAAAATATTACTTTGGTAGTGTGAATCTCAACTTAAATCGTATTTCTATTCCGTTAATATAACAAGGATATGGGAATTGATTGTGAGATAATAGTGTGAAGTAGTAACAAGTATGATTAATTAAAGTTGTAATTAATTTGGTTAACTAAACCAATATTGTGTCCCCTTTAATGAAGTGTAATGCTATCAGTCTTAATATGATATATTTCTAATGGAAGGTTCTTTAGATATGCAAATGACTACCCAATATTTTCCAATAGTTGGGTAGTATTTCCTCTCTATGATTTTTCCAAATATAAAAGAGTTGCAATGAAAATTAATCATTTAATGCCAAATAAAACTCACTTATTCCTAAGAGATTCTATTAAACAAGGTTTAAAGCCTTGAGTCTTTGATATTTACTTCTACCAATCCTATCTCACTTTTCTAAGTAAAGAAAGAATTTAATGGAACTTGTTAATGTTTTCAACCACCAACAATGAATGAAGAATGAGAAATAAATATATATCAATCAACCATTATATATATATATATTCAATGTTAAATACCCATTAACATAACACCCATTTATGGTCCACAACCTTAGTATTTAAAGCTAGCTACTCATACTTAAAGACAAAAAGATGAGAGTAATAAATGTCACAAAATACAAGAATCTTCACTTCTAAAGCTTCCAAATGAGAGAAATATTCAAAGGTTGTATTGTATCTCAAAAACCAGACAAGAATGACCCACAAGACCCCAATAAATCTATTTATAGTGGGCTAAAACTCGGGGTCAAAATCGGACAAAAATACCCTTCCAGGTCAACTATGCGACCGCATTTCTGTCGCATAATAGACATGCGGTTCGGATTCTTGACGAAGCCATCGCAGACTTGAAATCCTAGTTCCCAGGTAGCCATCGCATTCGGGTTATGCGGTCCGCATTATTGATATGCGACCGCATACTATCGTCGCATTTCTGATCTCAGCATTTGGCTCAGGAGGTTTGCGGTCCAGTATGAGGCTCGCAAACCTGTTATGCGATCGCATAATGGACCTCATTCTTGCACTTGAAATTTGCCAAAAAAAAATGTTGGACTTTGCGATTCACATGAGTATTATACGAACCGCATGTTGGATCTGCGGTCCGCAGATTAACTTCTGCGACCGCATTTTACACTTTTCTTGTCCTTTTTCTGCTTTTTTATTTCATTTACATGTTCTTGAGTCCTCCAACCTCATACACTGCAAAAAATTAAAATTACATACGTATAAAAGATAATTGCTTTTAAAACAAGCCAAAATCTAAGCAATTTGGTATTAAATGTGCCGAAATTCTCCGGCACATCAACACCCCCAACTTAAACTTTTGCTAGTCCTCAAGCAACTAAAACGATTCTATCCTAATCTAGACTCCAACTAAACGACAGGAAAAAATAATGACCATGGACGGTGTTAATTGTCTGTACCACAAGCATGCACTTTCGTTTATTTACCCTTCATGAACAATCACTGTTATTTACGAAAAAACTAATCGACTTGTGAACTTTGAGCCTCAACCAATTTGACAAAATGTTACTCTTAGCTGAGTGCACTTGCATCCGACTTCAAGAACTCCACTTCTGTTAAACCTCACAGTTCATGTACCCTCACCAGAAAGAAGGTCCCAAACTCACAATATTTACACTGACAACAAAAAGGGAAATATTCACAAAGACACTCACTCTCACAAAGAGTTTCAAGTGTTACAACACATCATACCATAGGCTTGCCCTTATTTTAATTCGTCGCCCAATCAAGAACATTCGGTTGGAGATCCCACAAGGACTTTTTAAGCTTGTAATGTAGGTTTAGGGCAGGGTCGGATAAACATTTGGGATACAAGTGACTACACCCTCCTTGAACACTACTTGCATTTTTCTTTCTTGTTGACTTTGTTTCTTTTTAAACCACATAGCCTCATTTGCATCTAGTTACTAACATAGAACCACCTTAAATACCTCACAAAATCTCTTCAAGGCTCCCATATTTATATACATACATATATCTCTTTTTCTATTCTTTTTCTCCTTTTGTTTTCCAGCTTGAATAATTTCATGTGAATACTTAGAGGTATGGGTTCCTACACTCAATGTAAAACCTTATCAATTTCAAACTTGACACCACACACCTAACTTAGGCTTTTAGCCTCATTCTCAATGTTCAAGGAGGGACGAGTTCAAAAGAGGGAATTATTTTATAAAAAAGTGAAAGGTTTGTAATGAGGTGACCAACGAAAAAGGTTAAAGGCTCAAATGGGGTAACTAGTGATAACATGTATACAATGGGTAGCTTGAAAGGCTAACTGAGTTTTCCAATATCACAAAGGCTGCCTAAGGTCATTTCTCCAACTAAATGTACTTATCATTAGCATCGAAAACCCAACCGGGCAAGTTCTAGACGACAGAAGTAAACACAAGAATTATTTATACAAAAGCTAACACACACGACACACGAACTGTTTGACTCAACATAGTTTTAGCTCTCGAGTCACACTTGGAAACTCGAAGCTTTCATCATATTTACATGTATAATTCTAAGTAAGCATAGAGTCAAAGAGCGAGCCTCAGGTTCACAAAGTTGATTGCCTATACAATGCAAGATACAATTTATTTATATTAATGGAAGGGTATAGGTTATTTACAGACACACATGCTTGAGACTAGAAAATTACACCAAACCGGTAAACACGTTTCATCCTACTGCCATAGTTCTACTATTACAACCTTGGAAAAGAACCCAGCGAAGAAAAACCAAGGGGGATTCCTTGCTAATTACTAAGGATGAATATGCATACAACTATCTACTTGTTTTTATTTATTTATTTATATACAAAGATAACATATGTACAAAGACAACACAAGTTAGAGGCAAATGACACAAGTATATAAAAAAGTTTATGACAACTTCAATAAGTTATATAACACAAAAACATGTACAATAGTTCAAGGATTTCAAAAAAAAAAAATACAACGTTTGTACAAGGCTATCCGACCCCCAACTGAAAAACATGCATTTTCCCCAATGCATAAGAAATGAAAACCAGAGTTTAGGGGCTCCCTGAGGCGCATTAAGCGCTATGGGATTAGGAAGCCAGTGGAATGATGGTAGGATCACCCTCGGGTGCTGGAGCTGGGACCGATGAGGTTTCGGCCCGAGGTGTGACTGCCACTAATGGTGGAGGGGTCTCCAACAGTCCGGAAACTTGAAGTGGGGCCTGAGAGCTGCTAGCCTCGCCTGCTGATGGCGGGATGGTCAATGATATGCCCTGAATAGTTCTGTCCGCTAGTGACTGCTCTATCTCCCTCTGCACAATTGCTGCTTCTTTCACCTCTGCAGCTGTGGTGGAAGCCACCTTCTTGACCTTCTCTTGAGGGCCTTTATCTTCATTAGACCAGTCCTCCTCATCAGTCTCCTTCTCGCCTGACTCCCCACATTCAGACTCTGCTGAATGTCCGGAATCATCCCCAGAAGGTACGTCAATGTGTGCAGAGGGAGCTGGAGTCAGGGAAGCCCCTACAGTCTGAGATGTAAGGACTCTCATCAATGTGGAGAAATCAAGACTTAGTCCAGCCGCAGACTTGCCCGCTCCCTGCTCTCCCTCCTCTGGCATGATGGAGGATAGATCAAACTCCAGATTCTGCATTTTGTGGAGCTCGGTCTTCAGTGTAGCAACATCCTCATTAAGCTTTGTCAAGCCTCCAAACTCACCTTGCTCTATCTTTTCAATCCACACCTCAAGCCCCTTCAGGCGGCCCTCATAAGATGTGTGCTGCTGTTGTAGGGCCGTCACTGAGGATTGGATAGGGTTTAATGCCTGCCTGATGAGTGTAGGGAGGTCCTTCAGAAGCTGGTCTACCTTAGCATTGGTGTGCTGATCTAGGAGACCGAGCCTCGAAAGAACTGGCAGTGAAGCAGGAGGCTGGGCAGTGGTAGCCTAAGAGGCAGGCTGTGGAGTATCAGTGGTTGCCCCTGTGGTCTGAGGTGCAACAGGAGTCTGGGAGTCTGTGATGTCTATCTCTGTAGGAATCTGGATCTGAACCTCTGGAGGAGCAGCAGCTACCGGTGGCACCGCGTCCATCAAAACGCTCAAATTACACCTTAAAATAGTGTAAAGCGGTCGATGTCAAATAATAACCCAACAAGGTTGGGGTCGAATCCCACAAGGAATAGGCGTGGAAAGATTACTTTGGTAGTGTGAATCTCAACTTAAACCGTATTTCTATTCCGTTAATGTAACAAGGATATGGGAATTGATTGTGTGATAATTGTGTGAAATAGTAACAAGTATGATTATACAAGTATGATTAATTAAAGTTATAATTAATTTGATTAACTAAACCAAGGTTGTGTCCCCTTTAATGCAGTGTAATGCTATCAGTGTTAATATGATATATTTCTAATGGAAGGTTCTTTAGATATGCAAATGATTCCTAAATGAATACCCAATATTTTCCAATAGTTGGGTAGTATTTCCTCTCTATGATTTTTCCAAATATAAAAGAGTTGAAATGAAAATTAATCAATTAATGCCAAATAAAACTCACTTATTCCTAAGCGATTTTATTAAACAAGTTTTAAAGCCTTGAGTCTTTGATATTTACTTCTACCAATCCTATCTCACTTTTCCAAGTAAAGAAAGAATTTAATGGCACTTGTTAATGTTTGCAACCACCAACAATGAATGAAGAATGAGAAATAAATATATATCAACAAACTATTATATATATATTTAATGTTAAACACCCATTAACATAACACCCATTTAGGGTCCACGACCTTAGTATTTAAAGCTAGCAACTCATACTTAAAGATAAAAAGATGAGAGTAATAAATGTCATAAAGACTACAAATTACAAGAATCTTCACTTCTAAAGCTTCCAAAAGAGAGGAATATTCAAAGGTTGTATTGTAGTTCAAAAACCAGACAAGAATGACCCACAAGACCCCAATAAATCTATTTATAGTGGGCTAAAACTCGGGGTCAAAATCGGACAAAAATACCCTTCCAGTTCAACTATGCGACCGCATTTCTATCACATAACAGACATGCGGTTCGCCTTCTTGACGAAGACATCGCAGACTTGAAACCCTAGTTCCCATGTAGCCATCGCATTCGGGTTATGCGGTCCGCATTATTGATATGCGACCGCATATTGTCGTCGCATTTCTGATCTCAGCATTTGGCTCAGGAGGTTTGCGGTCCATTATGCGATCGCATAATGGACCGAATTCTTGCACTTGAAATTTTTCAAAAAATGCTGTTGGACTCTACGATTCACATGACTATTATGCGGACCGCATGTTGGATTTGCGGTTCGTGGATTCACTTCTGCGATTGCATTTTACACTTTTCTTGTTTTTTTTTTGGCTTTTTGATTTCATTTACATGTTATTGAGTCCTCCAACCTCATACACTACAAAACATTAAAATTACATAAGTATAAAAGATAATTTCTTTTAAAACAAGCCAAAATCTAAACAATTTGGTATTAAATGTGCCGAAATTCTCCGGCACAACACACGCCGTAACAGTGTGATGCCGAGTATTTTGTGTGTGTTTTGTTTCCTGTTTTCTGAGGAAAGTTCATAATATTTGCGTGAGTTGATTAGTCCCTTCCTGAGTCCTTTCTTTATGTATCGCGTTCGAGTTGTGGCCTATTGGCGCATTGTGGCATCATGTGAGACTGTTAGCTATGTCGGGGGTGACTTGTTGCCTGATCGGTTCAGACTGGGTGAGACGAGATTTTTGGATCAAAGATCAGTGCGATAAGGTTATGTGAAGTATATATTAAAGAACAAATACCATTATTCGGTTCATAATGAGGTGATGATTCTAGTCAAGAGGAGAGATTCAATGATTTGTTAACTATGCAGTTGGTTATGAATTTCTACACATCTCCTCCGTTGTGGTGGTATCGTAAGCGTTATAGCAGGACCTACATGTATTTCATGAGGTGCATTGAGAGCATCAGATTCGTGGAATTTTGGTTATTAAGACCAGGGAATGTCATTATGGTTAGATGAGGAATTATGTGATGTATGGTGCTAATTCAACAAAGGCAAGCCATCATGTTCTGGTACTTCGTGTAGTGGTTAATTCGGTGTTCCTATGTTGGAAACATGCCTGGTAGAGAAATTCGGGTGTTGGAGCTGGGTTCTGAGCTTATTGTATGGATAATAGAGGATATCTTCAGATTCGATCGAGCTAATGTGCTCAACTAAGTGGTGGTAGCACAGGTAGGTGCACGGAGTATTAAACAGTGATTTCACACAAACTCCGGAGCAGTTCTTGGCACATTCGAGGACGAACGTATGTTTAAGTGGGAGAGAATGTAATGACCCAACCGGTCGTTTTGAGCTCTTGCTCGTCGTTCGGTAGTTTGAGGCCATCAGCAGTTTCATTTCAAGTATTATGACTCGTAGGCGTGGTCAGAATTGAATTTCGGGAAGCTCGCGGTCAATTTGGAAAAAGAAATTATCATTTCGGAAGCCTTAAGTTGGAAGAATTGACTAAGATTAGATTTTTGAGTAAATGACCTCAGAATCAGGATTTGAAGGTTCCAGCAGGTTCGTATGATGATTTTGGACTCGGGCGTATGTTCCGATAGGGTTCCGGGAGCGTTTCAGCGCATATTGTGGAAGTTATCATTTTAGAAGAAATTTCATAACTGTAGGTTGAAGTGCATTTCAATGATATTGATGTCTGTTTGGGATTCCGAGTCTGGGAATAGCTCCGTATGGTGATTCTGGAGTTGGAAACGTGATCCGAAGTGAATTCGGAGGTCCGTAGGTTATTTTGAAGTCATTTGGCTAAAGATAGAAATTTCAAGGTTTTTGAGAAATCCGACCGGAAGTGGAAATTTGGATATCGGGGTCGGAATGCGATTCCGAAAGTTGGAGCAGGTCCGTAATTTTGAATGTGACTTGTGTGCAAAATTTGGGGTTAATCAGACGTGAATTTCTAGGTTTCGGCATTAGATGTAGAAGTTTGAAAATTCAACGTTCATAAAGCTTGAATTGGAGAGCGATTCGTGGTTTCGGCGTTGTTTGATGTGATTTGAGGCCTCGAGCAGGTCTGTGGGATGTTATGGGACTGGGTCATATGATTGGACGGGGTCCCGGGGGCCTCAGGTGTGTTTCGGGTCAATTTTGAGTGATTTGCTGTTGTTGGTTTGCTGGTGTCGAGGTTGTTCTTCGCGAACGCGGAGAGCCTCACGCGTTCGTGAAGAAGGAAAATTTGAGGCTGATGGATTTGGCCTTCGCGAACGCGTGATGGTGTACGTGAACATGAACGCGAAGGGGTCGGTTGGGTTCTCTACGCGAACGCGTCGTGAGAAACGCGAACGCATAGAAGGAAATGAGAGCTGGGGCCTGGGGTCATTGGCTTATGTGAACGCGGAGTGGGGCGTGCGGACGCGGAGGTATAGGGGAGCTGGGCTTTGTGAACACGTTCGGAGGTATGCGAACGCGAAGAGTAAAATTGCGGGCCTGAGTTTCTGGGCTTCGCGAATGCGGGTGCACAGACGCGTTCGCGATGAAGGCCGTTTCTGGGCAGTGAGGTGTTTTAAAAACGGGTTTTGGCCATTTCTTCTCATTGTTTTCTCTTGTTTGGGAGATTTTTGGAGAGCTTAAAGTGGGTACCTTCATCATCTATGTCAAGGTAAGTTGTTTCTACTCATTCCAAGTTAAATACAAGGTTTATACATGGATTTGAACATGAAAATTTGTGGAAAAAGTTGGGAATTTTGAAGAAAACCCTAGAATTTGCATTCTTGGATTTTGACCACGAATTTGGGATGAAATTGAGAGTTAATTATATATTTTAATTCGTGAGGTTATGGGTAATCTTTATCTTCGAAAAATTTAGGAATCCGGGCACGTGGGCCCGATGGCATTTTTGTCAACTTTCCGAACAGAGTTAGGAATTTATATGAACTGAATGGTTATGCGTATTAGAGTGTATTTTTATTGGTTTGCCCATTATTTGGATTGTTTTGGGGCGTTGTGCATCAATTTGAGTCGTTGTAAGGGCTTGGAGGCCGGTTATGAATCTTTGGAGCGAGGTAAGTCTCCTTTCTAACCTTGTGAGGGGGAATTATCCCCATAGGTGAACTAACTGAATATGTGCTACTATTTATGGGGGCTACGTACGCACGAGGTGATGGGAGTCCGTGCGTAGCTACTATTATTCTTGTGTCTGGGTAGTCTAGGACCCACTAGCATGCTTTACTTGTTGTTCTTGAAATTTTGCTAATAAAATTAGACTGTTAATATTATCGAATTAGTAACTGAATACCTAAGAAGGTTAAAGTTTATTTTTCTTAATCATCTAGAAAGGGAATTGATTTTCCTTGGATAATTATTTTCCTGATAAAATATGCTTTATTTGTCGTACTTGTAGCCTTACTGATAAATTTATAATATTTAAAACCTTATCGAACTTGGCAAATGAATTTCCCGAAAAGATTTAAATACTATCTTTGTGTCCATTAAAAGAGGATTTTATCACTTCCTTGTGTAACTGCCTTCTTGATAAAAATGTGAATTTATTATGTGAATATGTGTATCTATGAGTACCTGAGTCACATGTATGATTCGTGAGCAGGACAACTCTATTATTTATATATGACCGCGTCACATGATCGATTCGCGAGCGGGGTAATAGATGCATCTATGGTTCAAGCCGTTAGACCCTTGGCATACATGCGCATGATATTTGCTGAGTATTTTCTATGAATTTTAACTGTTTACTGACCTTGAATTATAAGTTGTCAATTGAAATGACGAAGACTTAAAATTTGTAAATGTGAAAGAAGTTGTTACCTCCTATCACTATCTGTTAATTACCTATGATTAACATGCTTAGTGTCACCCTTGATTTTTATTAAATTGACCGCTAGCAAGTGTCAAATTCGACCTCTCGTCACTACCTCTTCGAGGTTAGACGGGATACTTACTGAACACATGTTATTTTCGTACTCATGCTACACTGGCTGTGCATTTTATTGCACAGGTACATTCATAGCTAGTGGCCCTGCTTGACGCAGTGATGTGGCTGACTTGGAGACTTAGACGAGCTGCAACATCCGGAGACGACGCGTATCCGGCAGAGTCTCCCTCAGATGTATTGTATTTCATTTTAAATTCTTTGTCCAGTCTGTACTCCGAACAAGTATTGTAGTACATGTATAATTCTTAGAAATTTGCTTATGCACTTGTGACACCGGGTTCTGGGATGAGTTTGGGATGTATTTTATTAAATGGATTGTTAAACCATTGTTACTTACTTAGCGGATTTTTATTCAATTATTATGTAATGAAATGAAAAGTGACAAATTTCAAAAAGCTAAAATAGGGATTTAATTTAAGTATTTTGTGTTGGCTTGCTCGACAGTGGTGTCCGGCGCCATCACGAACTTAATAGCTTTTTGGGTCGTGACAGCAAAGCACACGCCAAGGCGCTTAGAGAGGTCGACCTAAAGCGTAAATAGCAGATTAAAGTACCCTGGCTAAGGACCGCTGGGTAAGGGGAAACACCTAGTATATATACATGATAAGAGAATGATAGAAGGGGACTTTTTCTTTTCCTTCTTCTTTTAGGGTCTTCTCTGAAAGGGAGTCTACTTGATACTAAAGAGAAGGTTCAAAACCTTGTCACAGATCTTTGTAATCATCATCTTGAAATCAATAAAGAGATATCTCGTAGCCGTTAATGATGCACCTTCATATTCTTCTTTATCATACATTATGGGGTAATAGCAGTGAGAATGTATGCCCATTATTTTCATTTGACATGTTTTATAATCATGATGAGTTCTCAAGCTTAACCATTTCCGATTTTCCTCACTTAATATTCTTCGACCTAGAGTCAATTATCTTTGATCAGGATTTACCATCTATCTTCTCATTAATTCGTTTTATGAAAAGGTTAAACATTATTTTTGGTTAAATAATAATGGAAAATGCCGAGACACTAATCTACCATATATCAAATGAGTTTTGTTTTAATAATGAGACAATTTCTTATTAAGCAAATCAATAGTTTTTTCAATTATTGTCTCCTACTTCGACTAATATATCAAATAAAAACTACTATATTATCAATCAAATGAGAAAAATGAGTTTAGTTGTTGATTCAAAAATAATTTATTCTCACAAAATTGATGACAAATGAGGTATTGATGATTATCAAACCTATTCGGTTTGCTGTGAAAAAAAATTACTCTATTATGTATGGGAGCTAATGATGGCCTTAAAATCAGCCAACGCACGCATAATACTTGAATTTCACTTCACATAGTTTTTTTCCTCTCTTTTATGTTTTCTTTTTGGTTCTTATCTATTTCTTCTGCACAGATATTATATATAAGAAACTAATTTACTTAGCGCACCATTGTATGTATAAAACTGATTTTCTTCTGCGCCATCTTTCTCTTAAGAGATTGCAAGAGGATAAAAAAGAAGAATTAACCTAAATAGCCACTCACCCAACAACCTAAATTAAAATAGCTAGTAAATGGGTAATAAATGTATAATCAATATATCTCTAAAACTCCAGGCAATTATTTCGATCGTTTGACACTTAGCTATAAGTGCTTCATCCCATCTTATCGATTTTGCTTTCCTTATAAATTTATCAAAATTGCTCTGCTTTGATATATTTGTGATGCTTATTTAAGTTGTTTAAAGAGGTATACCAAATCTAAAGTGGATGGTCTCACAATATGTAACGACCCAGCCGGTCATTCTGTGGAATTAGCCCTGTTATTCCTGTTTCTGTCTTGTCATTCATTTCTTGGTATGTTTATGATGTGTCGGGGTCGGTTGGTTCGGGTTCGGAGTAATCGTGGTGAGAAATGACACTTAGTCTCTTGAATTGGCTTAATAGTGAGAAAAGTCAACCGGAAGTTGACTATTTGGTGAACGACCTCCGAATGTAGATTTTATTGCTCGAATAGCTTCGTTAGGTGATTACGGACTTAGGAGTGTGTTCGGAATGTGGTTTTGATGTCCGGTGTAGAAGTAGGCTTTAATTGGCGAAAGTTAGTTTTTGGCGATTTCCGATCGGCAGTGGAAAATAGGCTATCGGAGTCGTAATGGAATTCCAGAGGTTGGAGCAGTTTCATTGTGTCATTTTGGACGTGTGTGCAAATTTTCAGATCATTCGGCTGTGTTTTGGTTGGTTTCGGCATCGTTGGTGATTTTTGGAAGTTTTAGGAATCTTAGGCTTGAATCATGGGTTGAATTGGAGTTTCGATGTTATTTTGGGTGTTCCGGGAATTCGATTAAGTCCGAATGATCATTTATGACTTGTTTATATTTTTGGTTGGGGTCCCGAGGGGCTCGGGTTGATTTCAGATAGCCCTCGAGGACTTTGAAGTGGGAAAAATGCAGCTGAACTGCTGCTGGTGTTGCCCCTTCTAGTGTGGCCGCACCTGCGGATGGTTGAGCGCAGATGCGAGAAAGGGGCGCAGGTGCGGATTCTGGTGCGGTGGAGGAGTTCCGCAGGTGCGAGGGTTTTACAGCACCTGCGAAGCCGCAGATGCGGAACTTTGAGCATAGGTGCGGAGGTTTGACTTTTGAGGGGAGTCCGCAGGTGCGCACCTGGGACCACAGGTGCGGGTCCGCAGGTGTGCGTACGTGACCGCAGGTGCGGGACCACTGGGCAGGAAAGTATAAATTCCAGCCTTCGTTATTTTTAGCCATTTCTTGAATATTTTCATCAAGGATTAAGCTTCGGGAGAAGGTTTTGAAGGAGGAAATCAAGAGGACTTCATTCAGGTAAGATATTTGAACCTAAAACTCGTTTCTATGTGATTTTTGGACTGAAATAGGGTGAGATTAAGGGAAAAATCAGTGTGCAAATTGGGGGTTAGGGCTTGGATAATTGGAGACTTTGATTGAGTAATTGAAATGGCAATTGTGGTCCGATTTCGATGTTCTTGGTATGTATAGAATCGTGGGAGGATGAGGATTCCTGTTTTGCGACTTTTATTGAATTCTGAGACCTGGGCCTGGAGGAGGGATTTGGCCAATTTCGGAAATTGTGCCCAATTTTGATTCATGATTTACACTCAGTCATACTATGTTTAACTGATTTCAAAACTCAGTCTTATTTACGCTATTTTGTGATATAAAATGATATTTTGGGTCAAGTACCCTATTTTATTGATAGCCCGAGTGGCTTTTGAGAGGTTTCTGACAGAGTGAGGCCGAGGGCCTATGTTGTGAGGATATTATGGGATTGGGCTGCGCGCCGCAGCATGTTATACTGTTTATGGTGACCGAGTGAGGCTGAGTGCCTAATTGTGAGGATATGATATTGGATCGGACTGCACGCCGCAACATGTTATTGATAAGCTGAGTGCCAGAGTGATTGATGCTATGAGATGGCTTGATATTAGCGCTTGGGCTGTAAGAGCCCCTCCGAAGTCTGTACACCCCCAGTGAGCGCATGTACCTACTGAGTGCGAGTGCCGAGTGCCGAGTGACGAGTGAAGAGTGATTGGGAGGCATAAGTGGCTATGAGGTTGCCCGAGGGGCTGATTATGAGTGATTGTGAGGCATGGTGAGGGTCTGTTTCTGAGTGATGTTATGCCCGAGGGGCGATTTATTATTCATATTTTTGCCCGAGTGGCTACTTATGATTCATTTCATTTTTACACTAAACCTTCTTGAGCATTTTTCTGAAATTGTTGGAAATTACACTTTTCAAAGGATTTTTTTTTACTGAAATTGGCTTTTAAGCGTCATGATTTAACGTATACACAGTTGGAAAGAAAGACTATGCTTATTGTGAAATGATGATTTGACTTTATGTGTTTCTTACTGCTCAGACCTGATTTATTTTTATTACTACTGAGTTGGCGTACTCACATTACTCCATGCACCCTTATGTGCAGATACAGGTGCTGGTTCAGAGCGCTAGTCTTCTTACTACGTGTGGAGCCGGAGTTGGGACATCGAGGTAGATGTTCAACGTTCACAGCATCTCTGTTTCCCTTTCTTGTTTTGTATTTAGCTCCTTATTCCGAGATTATGTATTGTGATAATAGAATTCTTGGTATCACTCTTAGATGCTCATGACATGTTGACTCCAGGTTTTGGGGATAGTTGTTAGACTATTTTATCTCGTTTGGTTTTGGTTTAGAAATTCAGAAATTTAAATATGTTTATGAAATGTTGGAAATGATTGGAAATTTTGAAAATAATATGTCAATGTGTGGTAGCTGGCTAGCCTAATTCCATGATAGTCGCCATCACGACCAGTTTAGGATTTGGGGTCGTGACAAGTTGGTATCAGAGCCTAGGTTACATAGGACTCACCAGTCATGAATAAGTTTAGTAGAGTCTTGCGGATCGGTACAGAGACGTTTGTACTTATCTTCGAGAGGCTGCAGAACCCTTAGGAAAAATCTCACATTCTTGAATTCTTGTCGTGCGTATCCACTTATTCGTCCAAAAGCGTAACAATTGAAATTCCTTTCATGTATTCGAATGCGCACGTGAGCGCTCGGTATCAGCTGTTGTGATGACCCAAGGGGTCATTTTATGAAGTTAGACTCCATTCTAGGCTTATTATCTATAGAAAGATTAATTGTAACTACCTCGATTTGTGTGCGCAGTCCGGGCGTGAAACCGGAAAGCTTTTATGTTAAAATATAAGAAACAATAATTTTTAGAATTACAAAATTTGGTTTTAGTTGACTTGAGTCAACATTTTGAGTAACGAACTCAAATCTGTGTTCCGACAATCCCGGAAGGTCCGCACTAAAATATGAGACCCGGGCGTATGCCCGAAAATGAATTCCGAGGTCCCAAGCCTTAGAAATCAATTTTTGAAAGAAATTGTTTTGCTGAAATATTTATGAAATAATAAAAAGAATTAATGTTTGAAGTCATTGGTATCGGGCCCGTATTTTGGTTTCGGAGATCGGTAATGATTTGTTATGATATTCAGGCCTTGCCTGTGAAATTTGGTGAAATACGGAGTTCGTTTGACGTGATTCGGACATCCGGTTGAAAAGTTATGAACTATAAGTGTTCTTGAGGAAAATAATGAGTTTTGAGGTTTAATTCGTTGTTTTACATGTTATTTTCATGATTTGATCGAAGGAGCAAGTCCATATTATGCTTTTAGACTTGCGTGCATGTTTGATTTAGAGCCCCGAGGGCTCGGGTGAGTTTCAAATAGGTTTGGGTTGTGTTGCGCTCGTTCTTTCTTATGCTTCGACGTCGTTTCTTCAAGCATAAATGATATCATATTGAACAAATGAGCTCCGATTTATGTTTTGAATGAAGTATTAGATCCGTATCGTAATAACGGACCCGTAGCAAAAAGAATCATCAAATTTGGACATCGTATGGGGATTTTATGGCCATTTTACCAAGGTTGCACATATTTTTCTGGTTAATTACGCATTTGCCCCTGACGGCGTATTAAAAACCTGCATTATTTGCAAATCTTAAAACCTACATATCTCCTTCATTATAAGGTCAAATTGAGTGATTCAAAAGCCTAAATTTATTAGAATTTCACAAGTAATCCATTGGACACAAGAAAATCGAGTTTATGTATCGTTTGGCACGAGAAACGAGACAGAATAGCTGGCAGAAAAATAAATACAAAACGGGTAGACTTCTTCTTCTTCAAATTTTCGAACCCCACAGCCCTAGGAACGAATTTCTTCACAAAATATCATCCCCAAGTCATAGGTAATCAATTCTAAATTTTACTCCTTCAATTACCCATTTCATCACTTTTAAATCAAAAACTAAGAATTTTCATGGTAAAAATTGAGGTCGGATTTCGAAATTAATTATATATTTAGGTTCGTGGGTGAATGGGTAAACGTAATTTGGTCTGAACCCCGAGTTTAGACCAAGAGGGCCCGGGGTCGGGTTTTCACTTTTTTTGAGAAAATTAGGAAATTTTTTTTTTTCAATAAAGTTAGTTCCTTTAGCATTAGTTAATGATATTAAGTTAATTTTGATTAGATTCGAGCAATTTAGAGGTGAATTCAAAAGGAAAAGCAATAATTGAGCTGTGAGTGGCCTGCGGAATTGAGGTAAGTGTTTGGCCTAACTTTAGCTTGAGGGAATAGGACTCCCCACTTGTTTGCTACGTGAATTGCATGGGTGTGGTGTATAGGTGTGGTGACGAGTATCTATGCACCACCCAAATCGTTTGTTAAACATGATCCCCTTTCCCGTTCCCACTTATTTGATCATTGTTTTAACTGTTACATGTTCATTATTGTTTCTATGACTATTTGGCCTTGTTGAATTGTTGTTAGTTATCGTTGTGACTATTTGGAAAGAGTATTGGTTGTTTGAACTGGTTCCTTTGTCATATAAACATGGTTGAAAGGTTTGGTATTGTCTTTATGAAATAAATAAATATATTTTGATATTCCTGTTGGTTTCATGGTTGAGAGGTTATTGATGAGGTTATAAGAAAAATTCAGTTTATTATTTATAATTGTTGAGGTTCGCGTGTTTATTGGGTTTCATTGAGTTATTTCCAATTGTTGTTGTAAGTGTGTTAAAAATGTTAGATGTTCTCTTGAGTTTATCATAGTATAAAAAGACTGAGCTGGATTGACAGTGTTATAGTGTTTACTTATATTGTGGTTTGTTTTATTGTGAAATGATATTGGTTAAAGCTTACGAGCTATATGATTTTCTGTTTGAAATTGTGGAAATAACAGTATTGTGAAAGGCTTGGCCTGAATTGTGAAAATTTTTATGAATAAATTGATATGGTATGTCTGGTGGGAGCGGGTTGCACGCCGCAACAAGGAGTGATAAGGGTGGACAGGTGGCATCGGGTTGCACTCCGCAACAGGAGCAATAAGGGTGATATATTTAGGGAGGAGCAATAAGGGAGGACAGGTGGGAGCGGGTTGCACGCCGCAACAAGGAGCGATAAGGGAGGACATTTATATTTTTACTGATTTTCAAAGAAAATAAAGATTTGAAAA
>ML278928.1:0-69439 GCA_005239495.1 Nicotiana undulata
CGGCGTCGATATGGAACAGATACAGTGGAACTCGAAGAGAAGAAGATAGGGCAAGTAAATGAAAGAGTAGTCAGCATCAAATCAAGGAGAAAAGATTAACATCAAAGACAAACAAGCGAAGAATCAGAAACTTACCAGCTCATCTTCGTGTTGCTTGTACAGTAATAGCCACGGACAGGAACAAGATAGGGCAAGAGAGTGAAGAAACAAAGATAAGCAAATTAGTAATGAAAAAGCTAAATCTAAACAAAAAGGAAACAAATGAGCTCAGAGGGAGGGACTTACCAGCTTGGAGACAAGGATCTTGGACTGGCGTGACAACCAAGAGGAAGGAACTAGGGCAAACGAGTGAGAGTGAAGGCTGGAGAAATGAAATGAAATCTGTAGGGTGTTATTACAGATATACGGAATTCTCGCTTGGGCTGTGTTTTATAAGACTTGGGCTCAAAATATTGGCCCAGATCAGTGGCTATTTACTGGGCTACTCATTAAAGGATTTGGGCCTGGGAGTTGAAGGAAACGTAATTGGGCCAATCAGAAATGGATGGCCTGGAAATCACAGGGGATACAAATGCAAGAGTAAAAATTGATGTTTTGGGCTAAGAGTGAAAGGCATATGCAGCAGTCATATTGGGCTACACAAGATATTATTTAGACTATTTTTAAGTTTGTTAGCTAGTTTTAGTAGATTTTCATTTTGCTATATCACTATTGGGCCTGACAAGCTCAATTTTGATACTAGATCTTATGTAGTCTCAAAGTTTATCGTCCTAGTTAGTAGGACAACATTCATGTTTTATATTTGCTATTATTATTAATAAAACGACTACTAGGTATCCAACCTAGTAGTTAAATTTGTTATAAAAAAAAATGAACGAACACACTTCATTGCTATTCGGTTGCCTCATAGATTTGCACACGTGGAACACCACATTTTCATCACCCACCCGAAAAGTGAGTTCTTCGGCTTTCACATCAACAAGATCCTTTCCTGTAGCATGGAAAGGTCTACCAAGAATAATCTACACCTCATAGTACACTTCACAATCAAGAATAACAAAATCCGTCGAGAGAATGAACTTGTCAACTCGAACCAATACATCATCAATCACCCCAATTGTCTCTCCATTGTACGATCGGCCATTTGTAATCTCATAGATGTGGGTCTTGTTGCCTGATTCCCAATATCTTTAAAACCTAATAGGACATCAATTGATACTCGCCCCAAGATCACAATGAGATTTTGCAAACTCGGCACTTCCAATGGTACATGGAATTGTAAAAGCATTGGGATATTCCAACTTAAGAGCCATCGAATGCACAATTGCACTCACTTGTTGAGTGACTTTGATTGTTCCAAAATCCATGGATCTCTTCTTTGTCACCAAGTCCTTCATAAACTTTGCATATCCGGACATTTGCTCCAAGGCTTCAACTAATGGCACATCTATAGAGAGACTCTTCATCATATCAATGAACTTTTTGAATTGATTTTCGCCATTTTTCTTGGCAAGCCTTTGAGGATAGGAAGGAGGTGGCTTAGGCAATGGTGCCTTAGTTTTTTACACTACCGGTTCCAGTATGTCAATCACATGATCCCTATACGAGTTCACATCCTCTTGAGTATCTTCCACTGTGTCATCAATATCAATCTGCACTTCATTATTTGCTTGCACAACATTGTTCAGGATCTCCTCTTCTTCTACCACTTGCTCATCGTCCACAAGTTTCCTTTGACTTGAGATAGGTGCATTCCACCTCTTCCACTTCTTGTAGTAACAACCATGGCATGCCCCGTATTGTTCCCACCCTTTAGGTTCACAGCATTATCACTTGGTAGTGCGCCCCTTAGGACAAGAATTGAAAGATTGAGCGATTTGACCCATTTTCACTTCTAAGTTTCGGATTGATTTGTTGTGTGAAGCAAGTTGGGCATCGGAATCGGCATTCTTCTCCATCATTTGCTTGAACATGCTTTCAATATGACCCATTTCATCGTTGGAGGAACTAGGACCATGAGAAGGATAAGGAGGTGGTTTGCTCTGTTGTTGATACATCGGGGGCCTTTGAAAATTCGATCCCCGATTTTCTTGGTTGTTATTCCACCCGCCTCGTTTGTTGCCTCCCCAATTGCCTTGGTTATTTGAAGGTCTCCATTGTTGTTGGCTAGGGCCTTGGAAGTTGTTTATATTCCCTTGGATGTTGTTTACATATTAGACCTCTTCTTCTTGATCATTGTAATAATCTACTTGATCAAATCCATTATCATCTTTCACAAAATTGTCCATTCTTTGTTGCACTTGTGGACTACTTGTTCTTCTCTTGTTAACTATCATATTGACTCCCTTCATAGCATTGACTTGCCTCGGGGTTTGCGCTTGTAGAAGTTGAGCCTTTGCCAATTGGTTCATGATGGTTGTCAACTCAACTATGGCTTGCCCATGGTCATGTAACTCTTTATGAAAAAGAACATTTGGATCACCTTGTGGAACATTGGCTCTAGATTGCCATGCCGATGAAGTATCCTTCATCTCATCCAAAATATCACACGCCTCCGCATAAGGCGTAGTCATGAAGTTCCCACCGACAAGTTGATTCACTACACATTGGTTGGTGGTATTGACCCCCCGATAGAAAGTTTGTTGAATCATGTTCTCCGTCATATCATTGTTGGGGAAATCTTTCATCATTGTTCTATATCTTTCCCATATCTCGTGTAGTGGTTCATTGGGCTCTTGCTAGAGTGCTAGATATTTGTCCCGAAGAATGGCCATGTGCCCGGGAGAGAAGTACTTTGAAATAAATTTCTCCGCTAGTTCATCCCAAGTACGAATGGAATGATTTGGCAAACGTTCCAACCAATCTAAAGCTTCCCTTCGTAGATAAAAGGGAAAAAACCTTAGCCTCAAAACATCCACGGAGACATTTGTTTGTTTGCTCCCTCAACACGTATCAACGAACCCCTTCAAGTGTTTATATGTATTTTGACCCGGTGCACTGATGAAGAACCTTGTTGCTCGATCAAAGTGAGCATCACGTTAGTTATTTGAAAGTTGCCCGCCCTAATACGGGGTGTGACTATAGCACTTGCATACCCTTCATTCAGCAACACCCAGTGTGGAGCCGCTCGTGGTGGAGGTGGGGGTGGAATGGGTACATTGTCTTGAGGCGGTCAACCTCTTCTATTTGCTTGAGGTTCAAGAGGGACATCATTCATTTGATCATCATCAACGTCCAGATCCTGCACGACTATGTTTTCGAGCTCATTGTTTGCCATTATTGCACCTACAATACTCACACATTAGTAACAAGGAATGAAAAGAAGATATTCCAAAAATACACCTAAATATATATCTAACACCGCTTTTTAGCTCCCCGGCAGCGGCGCCATAAATTGATCTCGTCCAATTTCACACCTCTAATTGAGGATATGAAAACAATCGATGCAATAGTAATACCCACAAGAGTCGGAGTCGAATCCCGCAGGGAGCTATATGAATGGGTGTTAGTAGTATATATCTTAGTGCGTGAGTTTGTATATCTAAATTTGCACTTTCGTAATATTTGATTTTGTTTGAAAATCTAAATTAAACTACGATTGCAATTTAAAGAATGAAACAAGAAAATTGTTTTTGGTTGTTTTTCAAATGATATAAAAGGCCTAGGGCTATGACCTTCGCCTAGGTGTTTGCCTAATAGGTTGTAAACTTTAAATATTATTTTATTGGTCGGGGTGTACTACAACTATCAACACTCAAGTACCTACTCACCTCCCGGTCAGAGAGTGATTTTGCCCAATTTGGCTATCTCAAGTCCAAATGGGTATTGAACAAAACAGTTGATAATAAGCTCAAGTCGGATTTTACTATCTCTAGGTTCACCCCTTTAACTAGGCTCATCAATCTCTCGATTGACCCAATTTCTTGCTAGCCAAGTTTTTCTAGACTAAGTCTCTCTTTCTCAAGTATAGACCAAGTCAAATAGGCATGAAATAATATTTGCAACCATTAATTCTTCAAATAGAAGCAAGAACAAGGGAAGATAATAAACACCCAACCATAAACAAGCAATAAATCAAACACCCATTAAGTTTACACACTAGGGTTGGGTCACAACCCTAGTGAAAATCTAGTTATTCATGCTTAAGTGGGAAGAAAACGAAGAAGAAATGATAATAAACCCATATTGATAATTAAAATGATGAAATCAATACTCATAAAGCTCAAAATAGCAAAAACTACTAAAAAGAGCAAAAGAAACCGTCTACTATAACAGCTGATGTCAAAAGTTAACCTAAAAAGGTAAAACTCTTCTATTTATACATGGTTAGATTTTTCGAACAAAAATGCCCTTTCGGAGGTTATGCGGTCGCACAATTCCGTGTGCGCTCCGCACTTGTGTTGGACTAGGGGTGCAAATTCTCTGAACTTTTTGCTCTGACCCAGCTTCTGCGGCCGCACAATTCATGTGCAGTCCACATTTTGCAACATTCAATGATGGAATTTCTCCACAACCTGCGGCCGCAGATGACATTATGTGGTCCGCACTTTGAGATTTTGTGCATGTTTTATCCTTGAGTTCATATTACTCCTTCTTGGGTTGGATTTCATCTCGGGATCTCATCTTCCAATATTCCTGCAATTAAGTACATTTCATAAGTTTTCAGGAACACAATTAAGCGCTTTTGGGCTAAAACGAAAGATAAAAGGCACTAATAAGTAGTCAAAATTCCCACTTATTAATAGCCTCCTCGACCTTCTCTACTCTTATGCGCCTACAGTACTCAAAATCCCGACGCACCTCGGATTGCTCTGTCACGACCCGAAATTCCACCATTGGGCCATGACTGCGTCTAACGTTGAACCCGCTAGACAAGCCAACGTATACAATATCATTAACGTACTAACATAAAAAAAATACAGAATTAAGTAAAGCATCCAATATTCCTTTTTCAAATGCGGAAGCAGATAAGTTCTGAAAATAACTCAAAACACCAATAACACAATTGGTTTACAATATCCCAACACATGGAGTCACTTACTCACGAATTGGCTAAGAGGTTACTAAATACAAAGTCTGAAGAAATAACACAAAAGTTGTCTTAGAACTAAGGAAAACAAGACAGAATAGAAGAAAAGGGTAGAAGAGACGCCAAGGCCCACGAACGTCTGCGGGTCTACCTTGTAATCTTTGAAGTGGACTGAAGGATGCTCCCTCAATCAGTGTCCACCGGGTCCGGCTGCGGGATCTGCACAACATAGAGAAGTGCGGATGTAGCATCAGTACGGCCGACCCCATGTACTGAGCAAGCGCCGAGCCTAACCCCGGCCGAAGTAGTGGCAAGCCTAGACACGACGACGATAATCTACCTTTACAGTTCTACCGAAAATATAGCAAGAAAGTGACAAATATTCCACAGATAAGCAAGGGATACAGGAACAAGTAAGGGGGGCAACAGACAAATAGCAAAAATGAGATGTTAAACGCGATAAATAAACAGAAATGAATGGCACGACATCACCCTTCGTACTTTACTCTCGTCCTCACTATGCAACAAGTAAATATATATCAAATGATTTCAATAATAATGAAATGAATGCACGACATCACCCTTCGTGCTTTACTCTCTTCCTCACATTGAAATAAATAAATAATGAGTGATATGAATGAATGGCATAGAATCACCCTTCGTGTTTTACTCTCTTCCTCACATTGCAATAAATAAATAATGAATGAGTGGCACGGCATCACCCTTCGTGCTTTACTCTCTTCCTCACATTGCAATAAATAAATAATGAATGATATGAATGAATAGCACGGCATTACCCTTAGTGCTTTACTCTCTTCCTCACATTGCAATAAATAAATAATGAATGAATGGCACGGCATCACCCTTCGTGCTTTACTCTCTTCCTCACCCAAGTAATATCACTAATAAATAACAACTTGACAAGGAAATCAATTACCGAACTTTCAATTCATAACCACCCGACTTGGGGAATAACAACTAAAATCAACACATTTGCCCGGCAAGGGTCTCAGTTATAACCAATTCCTTCCGAGTACATAACTTAATGATTTGGGTCCTCCACTAGGACATCACAACACATTTCTTAATCAAATAGTCTCCACATCTAAATAATTTTCCAAATGACTACTTCATAACACAATAATCATTGAGGTAATAACAAATAATTAAGCAAAACGAACTCACAGGCATACTTGACACACAATACATAGGTACTCGTCACCTCACCTATGCATTGGACATGATAAAACACATAGCACATAGGGCACAATACCTATTCCCTCACCAAAGTTAGGCAAGACACTTACCTCGGTCCAAAAAACGCAATTCAAGCCTCTAATATCGCCTTTCCTCTCGAATCCCACTCCAAAATGATAATATCTATTCATAATCAATTTAGTAACATCAATATTGACTCATTAATACAACCCCATAGCCTAAATAGACAATTCTTAGCATTCTTCCAAAAATACCAAAATTCGACCCCGGACCCGCTTGGTCCAAACACGAGGCTCGGACCAAAACCCGATTAGCCATACCCCCACGAGTTCAAATATATAATTTGTTTTGAAATCCGACCCCAAATTTGAGGTTAAATTACCCAAAATCCCATAAACCCTAACTCTACCCAAAACCCCTAATTTCTACTTTGATTTTAGGATTTTAGGCCTAGATTCTAGTGTTGGTTGAAGAAAACGGAAGAAAATGGAGTTAAATATACATACCTATGGAGCTATGGAGGAAGGAAAGCTTGAATTTCGTCTATGGGGGTTTGGGGAAGAAGGAGGAAGTGAAAAATGGGAATAATCCCGTAATGGGTCTGTTTCGGACTTAAAAAAATACCTGGGCAGAATACTCTATGCGTTCGCGTGCACTGAGTCGCGTTCGCACAGAACAAAGTGGCTCCCCACCCCAGCTCCCTTAACATGCAGTGCGTTCACACCGGCTAGCCGCGTTCGCATAGGCTTAAGCTCCCTGGCATGTGCGTTCGCGAGCAAGTCTGTGCGTTCGCACAGAGTAATCCCAGACCCCTTCCCACGTGTGCTACGCGTTCGCATGGCTATCAATGCGTTCGCATAGTGTTAAATTCCTGGACACCAGCAACTGAGATAAAACACCAAATTTTTGACTCATTTACACCCCGTTAGCTACCCGAAACTCACTTGAGCCCTCGGGTCTCAAAACCAAAAACACACACGACTCCCAAATTATCCTACGGACTTATTTAAGCATTTAAATCACCAAAATATCATCAAAATCAATGAATTAAACCTCAAAACTCCTAGAATTTTCTTAGAACTTCATAGGGTTCAATTATTCCAGTTTTGATTAGAAACACGTCATTTCAAGTCCGTTTTACACTAAATTTCACAGATAGCCCACATAACATATATTAAACCTGTTCCGGGCTCCGGAACCATAATACGGGCCCGGTAACACAGTTTTCACATAAATATTCATTTCCAAAAACCTTTATATTTTTAAGAAAATAATTTTCTTTAATAATTCATTTCTCGGGCTTGGGACCTCGGAATTCGATTCCGGGCATACGCCCAAGTCCCATATTTTCCTACGGACCCTCGGGGACCGTCAAATCATGAGTTCGGGTTCGTTTACCAAAAATGTTGACCAAAGTCAACTTTAATCAATTAACTATTAGAAATTTCATTTTTCATCAAGTTTTCACATAAAAGCTTCCCAGCTACCTGCCCGGGATGCGCACGCATATCGAGGTAAGATTAACGGAGGCTTTCATGGCCTCAGAACACAGATTTAGCTAAATTAACTTAGGATGAACTATTGGGTCATCACATGCTCTAAGTCGCCCGACACAATGTCTCTATCACCCTTTTCGTTCAAGAGTTATAGAAATATGTCTGCCATCTTCGTCTAATCTGAGCCTCTTCCATCAAAACTCAATTTTCCTCATCTTTGATACACTTAACTTGATTACAGTTAAATAATTTTAAACATACGTTAAATAACAAGATAAAAATTGGTCATCGAGTGCAATTCCTATCATTAACCCAAAATATTAGGTGGGCAGCTGTGTCATTAACTCAAAATAAAGAAGAAAGAGATTTTTACTTCCTATATTACATAGAAAACTTGTTTACCCTCCATAATCAAGTTTCACTTAATTACATGAGCATATACAATATACAAATTAGTAATAATGAGTATCCCTCTATATCAGGAATTGAATTGGGAATCGGTTATATCCTCATATTTGCTCTCTCTCTCATTCTTTGTTCTTTTCCCAATTTTTCTTCCTTCGTTTTCTCTGCTTTTTATCCTCTTTTTTATCAATTAATTTTAATTATTTTAATATAGAGTTTTAACTTAGCACTTTCCTTTCATGTTGCACAATTGGTGTTCGAATTGAAATTGTCGGTCAATATATTATGAATGTGTTTGATTCTCCACCATTGACAGCCATTAAAAAGCTTCAAAGGTATGAATTCGAATATAGGTTTTCAAAATCTATTGCTTGAATATTGATGGGAATGGAATGATTTGGGTTGATAAATTTCGAGTTTCATATTAAAAGCGCCATCGTCACGCTTCGGAAAAGCTAAGTTTTATGTGAGATTTGAATTTTGTGTGAGAAATTAACTGGGTAGCGTAATTTCTTATTAGAAATACTAACAAAAAGTTGAATCTGAAGTTTGGAAGCGATTGAATTTAATTTGAAATCTTCTAGAACTTCGAATCTGCTCCATTATGCTTTTTGTTTCAACTGCGATATCCTGAATGATCTTCACCTTGTCCAAGGAATCCTGGACTAACTCAGAACCCAACAACCTAGCTTCTCCGGGCTCAAACCATCCGACTGGGGACCGACATCGCCTCATAAGGAGCCATCTGGATGCTCGACTGATAACTGTTGTTGTAGGCAAACTCCGCTAAGGGCAAGAACTGATCCCATGAACCACCAAAGTCTATAACACAAGCTCGCAACATATCCTCCGAAATCTGAATAGTACCCTCGGACTGGCCGTCCGTCTGAGGGTGAAATATTGTGCTCAACTCGATCTGCGTGCCAAACTCTCGCTGAAATACTCTCCAAAAATGGGAGGTGAACTGAGTACCTCGGTCTGATATAATGGATATGGGCACACCATGCAATCTAACAATCTCTCTCATGTAAATCTTTGCCAACTTCTCTGCTGAATACGACACTGATACTGGAATGAAATGCGCCGACTTGGTCAACCTATCCACAACAACCGAAACTGCATCAACCATCCTCTGAGTCCGAGGGAGCCCAACTACAAAGTCCATGGTGATACGCTCCCACTTCCACTCAGGAAGCTGAATCTGCTGCAACAAACCACCGGGTCTCTAGTGCTCGTACTTAACCTTCTGACAGTTCAAGCATCGAGCTACATAAGCTACAATATCCTTCACATCAATAATGTTTCCGCAAGTCCTAGTACATCTTTGCGGTGCCCGGATGAATGGAATACCGGGAACTATGGGCCTCCTGAAGTATCAACTCACAAATACCCTCAACATCAGGTACACAAATACGGCCCTGCATCCACAGAACTCCCCCATCATCAACTGTAACCTGCTTGGCACCTCTGTGCCGGACTGTATCTCTAAGAACACATAAATGACGATCATCATAGTGTCTGGCCCAAATACGGTCATACAACGAAGAACGGGCCACAATATGGTCCAAAACACTGCTAGACTCAGAAACCTCCAATCTCATAAATCGGTTGGCTAAAGACTGAACATCTAACGCAAGAGGTCGCTCTCCAACTGACAAATAAGATAGATTGCCCATATTGACTGATTTCCGGCTCAAAGCATCGGCCACCACATTGGCCTTCCCCGGATGATAAAGAATGGTAATATCATAATCCTTTAGCAACTCTAACCATCTCCTCTGCCTCATGTTCAACTTCTTTTATCTGAACAGATACTGCAAGCTCTTATGGTCCGTGAACACCTCACATGGCACTCCGTACAGATAGTGCCTCCAAATCTTCAAAGCGTGAACAATAGTTGCAAGATCCAAATCATGAACTGGATAGTTCTTCTCATGAATCTTCAACTAACGAGAAGCATAGGCTATAACCTTGTCGTCCTGCATCAACACTGCACCAAGCCCAACCCGTGAAGCATCACAATACACGGTATACGGTCCTGAACCTGAGGGCAATACTAACACTGGTGCCGTGGTCAAGGCGGTCTTGAGCTTTTGATAGCTCGCCTCACACTCATCAGACCACCTGAACTGAACACTCTTCTGAGTCAACCTGGTCATCGGGGTTGCGATATATGAAAAGCCCTCCACAAATCGACGATAGTAACCAGCTAAGCCCAAGAAACTCCGAATCTCTGTAGCTGAAATGGGTCTACGCCAATCTCTAACTGCTGAAATCTTCTTGGGGTCTACCTGAATACCCTCTGATGAAACTACATGGCCTAGAAATGCAACTAAATCCAGCCAAAACTCACACTTGGAGAACTTGGCATACAACTGACTATCCCTCAGAGTATGGAGGACGACTCTAAGGTGCTGCTCATGCTCTTCTCAGCTGCGAGAGTATATCAATATGTCATCAATGGAAACAATAACGAACGAGTCCAAATAAGGCCTGAACACTCGGTTCATCAACTCCATGAATGCGGCGGGGGCATTAGTCAACCCAAAAGACATCACCAAAAACTCATAGTGCCCATAACGAGTGCGAAAAGCTGTCTTAGGGACATCAGAAGCCCTAATCCTCAACTGACGGTAACCTGATCGCAAGTCTATCTTGGAGAACACTGTAGCACCCTAAAGCTTGTCAAATAGATCATCAATCCTCGACAAAGGATACTTGTTCTTAATGGTAACCTTATTCAACTGCCGGTAGTCAATACACATCCTCATTGAGCCATCTTTCTTCTGAACAAACAACACTGGAGCACCCCAAGGAGAAATACTAGGCCTAATGAAGCCTTTATCCAACAAATCCTGCAATTGCTCCTTCAATTCCTTCAACTTTGGCGAGGCCATACGATATGGCGGAATAGAAATAGGCTGAGTGCCCTTAGCTACCTCAATACAGAAGTCAATATCCCTGTCGGGTGGCATACCCGGCAGGTCAGCAGGGAATACCTCTAGAAACTCACAAACTACGGGCACAGACTCCAGGGAAGGAACCTCGGCACTAGAATCACAAACATAGGCTAGGTAGTCCAAACAACCCTTCTCGACCATGCGTCGAGCCTTCATATAAGAAATAACTCTACCAGAAGAATGGCTAGGAGTCCCCCTCCACTCCAAACGAGGTACCCCTGGCAAGGCCAAGGTCACTGTCTTGGCATAACAGTCCAGAATAGAATAATAGGGGGATAACCAATCCATCCCCAATATAACATCAAAGTCAACCATATCAAGAAGCAAAAGATCAACCTGAGTCTCCAAACCACCAATAACTACTACGCAAGCATGGTAGACTCGGTCTACCACTATAGAATCACCCACCGGTGTAGACACATGTACATCATTACTTAAGGAATCATGGGGCATACTCAAATAAGGGGCAAAATATGAAGACACATAAGAGAATGTAGAACCCAGATCAAATAACACTAAAGCCTCTCGGCTGCAAACTGAAACCATACCTGTAATAACCGCATCAGAAGCCTCAGCATCAGGACGACCAGGAAAGGCATAACATCGGGGCAGGCCCCTCCAACATGCACATCTCTGGGTCTACCTACTACGGGCTGACATCTACCTCTCATGGCCTGCCCTTCACCTCTATGATTCTGACCTCCATCTCTAGCACCAACAATCACCACCCCTAGCTGGCTGAGGGGGTGGGGGTGCACCTGCTGCGGGGACCATGGCGTGAGTACCCTGATACTGAGAACTACCAGAAGCCTTGGGGTAATACCTCGCAATGTGGCCATGAACACCACAAGAATAACAAGGTCTCTACTGATGTGGCTGATGACTCTGGAACTGCCCCTAAAGACCCTGATAACCACCCTGGTAGCTCTAAAGTGGATGTGCACTGATAGGGGCTGGTGGTTTACTAATAGGAGCTGGCGGTGCACGGTGAGATACCTGAAGTGCTGATTAAAAAGGTCGGGGTGGATGACCCCTACTGAAAGAATCCCTGCCTCCGGATGAGGCTCCACTGAATCTACCAAAGTGACGGGGCCTCTTGTCAGCCCCCTGACCACCTCATTGTGACAAAATCATCTCAATCTTCCTGGCCACATCGGTCGCATCCTGGAATGAAATATCGGTACCTGACTCCCTGGCCATCTAGAGTCCGATGGGCTGAGCTAAGCCCTCAATAAATCTCTGCACTCTCTCACTGTCAGTGGGAAGTATCATAAGTGCATGCCTGACTAGAGTGATGAACCTGGTCTCGTACTGGGTGACATACATAGATCCCTGCTGGAGGCGCTCAAACTGCCTCCTAAGATCCTCTCGCTGAGTAATGGGAAGGAACTTCCCCAAGAATAGCTCGAAGAACTGATCCCAAGTCAAAGGTGCAGACCCAGCTGGTCTGGTCAAGCAATAATCCCTACACCAAGTCTTGGTTGTGCCAGATAACCAAAAAGTAGCAAAGTCAACTCCATTGGACTCCAATATGCCCATGTTCCGAACAACCTCATAACAGTTGTCCAAATAATCCTGTGGATCCTCTAACGGTGCACCCGTAAAAGTAGTAGTGAATAACTTGGTGAACCGATCTAGTCTCCATAGAGCATCTGCTGACATAACTGCACCCTCGGTCACTGGTGCCACAATACCCGGCTGAGCTACTCCAGCTGTCTGAGGTGCTGGAGTCTGAAACTGAGTGGCAACCTGCTCTGGGGTATGAATAACAGGAGTCTGGGTCCCTCCCCCAGCCTGAGATCCATCTGGTGCAGTAGGAAGAAGACCGGCCTGATCCACACTCTCCATAAGTTCCACCAAGCGGGCTAGAGCGTCCTAAAGCACCGGGGTAGCAATAAAACCCTCTGGGACCTGAGTTGGTCCAACTGGGATTGTCTGAGCAGGAACCTCACCGGCATAATCTACCTGTGGGTCCTCAACTGGATTCGCTGCTCTAGATATGCCTCGGCCTCTAGCACGGCCTCGGCCTCGGCCCCTCGTAGAAGCTGAAATAGGAGGGTCGGGCTGCTGATCGGTCGATGAGGAAGCACGCGTTCTCGCCATCTGCGAGTGTGATAACCCAAAAGGTCATCTTACGTAAATTTAATTATGACTGTGTTCTGAGGCCCCGAAAGCCTCCGTTAATCTCACCTCAATGTGCGTGCGCAGTCCGGGCGCGTAGCCGGGAAGCCTTTTATGTGGAAACTTGATAAAGAGTTGAATTTATGATAATTAATTGATTAAAGTTGACTTTGGTCAACATTTTTGATAAACGGACTCGGATCTATGATTTGACGGTCCCGAAGGGTTCATAAAAAAAATAAGGGACTTGCGCGTATGCCCGGAATCGAATTCCGAGGACCCAAGTCCGAGAAATGAATTTTTTTAAAGAAAATTGTTTTCTGAAAATAATAAAGGCTTATGAAAAAGAACCTCGATGTGAAACTTGTGTTGTCGGGCCCGTATTATGGTCCTGGAACCTGGGACAGGTTCAATATGTGTTATTTAAGTTATCTGTGAAATTTGGTAAGGAACGGACTTGATTTGACGGGTTTCGGATCAAAAATGGGAAATTGAGAGTTAATGAAGTTTTCAGGATTTTCATAGAATTTGAAATTTGGTTTGGAACGTGATTTTATGCTATCGAGGTCCGAACGGAATTCCGGGACCGGGAATGGTTCTGTTATGTCATTTATGACTTGTCTGCAAAATTTGATGTCATTTTGAGTCGTATAGGTTGGTCCGGCACATGTTTATAGAAATCAAGAACTTGAAGTTTCTTAAGTTATGGTTTTAGGGGTTTTGGGGTGTGATTTTAAGATTCAACGTTGTTTTGGGTGTTCCGAAGGCTCGAGCGAGTCCGTATTATGATTTGGGACTTTTTGGTATATTTGGACGAGGGCTCGGGTGGGCCCAGGTGCCTCCCGGACCCCGCGCGAGGCCAAAAACGAGCTAAAAACACTGCTGGTGCAGTTGTAGCTGGTGTGACCGCAGGTGCGGTTGCCCAGCCACAGGTGCAGGACCGCACCTGCGGTCCCAGCCTCGCAGGTGCACATCTTCCGCAGGTGCGGACCATTTTCCGCAGGAGCGGGACCGCAGATGCGGCCCTCAACTCCGCAGGTGCAAACCCAACTCCCCTGGCCATTTTCCGCAGGTGCGGCCATGTCCTCGCAGGTGCGGTCCCAGGGTCGCAGGTGTGGAAACCCTTGTAGGCAGACTGTTTTTAAAGTGCAAAACTCGGGTTTCCTTCATTTACACCCATTCCAACCTCCATTGAAGAGTCTTAGGAGCTTGAGAACCCATTCCTCGACCCATTTCCAGTAGAGGTAAGTAATTTCACTCTATTTTACTAGTTTAATTCATGAATTGTCAAGGGGATTAACTACTAAATCTTAGAAAAATCTAGGTTTTGAGTAGTAGATGGGATTTTTTGGGAATTTGATGAACTATCCAATTAATGCTATGAATTCAAGTAGAAACTTCATATTAATGATCCTTAGGCTATGGGTGAGTGATTCCTCCGAGAATTTTCGGGATTCGAGCATGCGGGCCCGGGGTCGAATTTTAGTATTTTTGGAAGAATAGTAGAAAATGTATAATTAGGCCTTGGAATTGATTATTGAGTAATTATTGATGTTAATAAAATCCATTATCTCTAGATATTATCGATTCAGAGTTGGATTCGAGAGGAAAGGTTGTGATCGAGGCTTGACTTGCATTTTGGAGCCGAGGTAAGTTTTTGGCCCAACCTTAGCTTGAGGGAATAGGTGAAGAGTCTTAGTTTCTATGTGTAAATCATGTCCAACGTATAGGTGAGGTGAAGGGTACCTATATGTTGTGGTCAAGCATGCCCGTGGGTCAAATGTGATGAATCATACCGTGTTCTTAATATTCTCTGTACTATGAGTAATTGATGATTTAGAAGTGATACCTTGATGTTGTTCCATGACATGGGGAGTTATTGTGTTATTTGTTTCAACTGAGGCTTTTACTGCTGATATTGTATTTCTGATGCGAGGTTGGTTATAGCTGAGTCCTTTACCGGGACGATAGAATTTTATTGAGTATTTCCATACACTTGAGACTTTTTATTGTTGATTTTCACATTATATTGCTGATTTTTTATTATTTATCGCATGAGGGAACATGTCGTGCTGATTGGTTATTATTTATCACACGAGGGGACATGTCGTATTGATTGTTTATTATTTATCGCACGAGGGGACATGTCGTGCTGATTGGTTATTATTTATCACACGAGGGGACATGCCGTGTTGATTGTTGATTATTTATCGCACGAGGGGACATGCCGTGCCGATGTGTTATTGTCTGATGCACGAGGGGACATGACGTGCCTTGTGTTATTCATTATCTGTTCTGAGGCGTTAAATTCCTGCTTTTACTGTTATGTTTCAGTTGTTAACCTGTTCCGCTATGCTAGTATTTGTTGCCCCTCTTATCCCCAGCATGTTTCTGCCCGTATATGTTTTTACTTGCTTATTTTCGTCGATATTTTCTTGTTATTATATAGAATTGCACAGGTACATATATTGTTGTCGGTCCTAGCCTCGTCACTACTTCGCCGAGGTTAGGCTCGACACTTACTCAGTACATGGGGTCGGTTGTACTGATGCTACACCTGCACTTCTTTATGTTGTGCAGACTACGCAGCCGGACCCGGTGGTCACTGACGGTCGGAGCATTTCATCAGTTCATACAGGAGACATCGAGGTAGACCCGCAGACGTTCGTGGGCCTTGGCGTCACCTTCTACCCTTCACTTTCAACTTTGTCTTATCTTATAGCTTCAAAGACATATGTACTTATTTCAGACCTTTGTATTTAGTAATCTCTTAGACAGCTCGTGAGTATGTGACACCAGTTCTGGGTTATATTTATGGGTTTTACTTCGAAGCTTGCTATATTATTTTTTTGTAATTTTGTTAACTTTCATATTGTTAATTATAGATGCCCTTGTCACCCCGTTCATTTTAGTTGTTAATGAGTTTATTTAGTTAAAACGTTGGCTTGTCTAGCGGGTTCAACGTTAGACGCAGTCATGGCCCGAAGGTGGGATTTCGGGGCGTGACAGCGAGAGAGTGATTAGAGACTCAATTAGTATTTAGAATTCAATTGGCACGACAGAGAATGAAAGATGTGAAGTTATTCCTAACTGTGCAGCCTCTAGGGGAAAGGAACAGACGTCTCTGTACCGATCCCTCAGATTCTACCAAGTTTGTCTGTGAGTTGTGAGACCTAAGAATCCTAGTGCTCTAATACCAACTTGTCACGACCCGAAATCCCACCATTGGGCCATGACTGCGTCTAACGTTGAACCTGCTAGACAAGCCAACGTATACAATATCATTAACGTACTAACATAATAAAAATACAGAATTAAGTAAAGCATCCAATATTCCTTTTTCAAATGCGGAAGCAGATGAGTTCTGAAAATAACTCAAAACACCAATAACACGATTCATTTACAATATCCCAACACCTGGAGTCACTAACTCACGAACTGGCTAAGAGGTTACTAAATACAAAGTCTGAAGAAATAACACAAAAATTGTCTTAGAACTAAGGAAAACAAGACAAAATAGAAGAAAGGGGTAGAAGAGACGCCAAGGCCCACGAACGTCTGCGGGTCTACCTTGTAATCTCTGAAGTGGACTGAAGGATGCTCCCTCAATCAGTGTCCACCGGGTCCGGCTGCGGGATCTGCACAACATAGAGAAGTACAGGTGTAGCATCAGTACAACCGACCCCATGTACTGAGCAAGTGCCGAGCCTAACCCCAGCCGAAGTAGTGGCAAGGCTAGACACGACGACGATAATCTACTTGTACAGTTATACCAAAAATATAGCAAGGAAGTGACAGATAAGCAAGGGATACGGGAACAAGTAAGGGGGGCAACAGATAAATAGCAAAAATGAGATGTTAAACGCGATAAATAAACGGAAATGAATGGCACGACATCACCCTTCGTGCTTTCCTCTTGTCCTCACTATGCAACAGGTAAATATATATGAAATAATTTCAATAATAATGAAATGAATGGCACGGCATCACCCTTCGTGCTTTACTCTCTTCCTCACTGTGCAATAATAAATAAGGAAATGATATGAATGAATGGCACGACATCACCCTTCGTGCTTTACTCTCTTCCTCACTGTGCAATAATAAATAAGGAAATGATATGAATGAATGGCACGACATCACCCTTCGTGCTTTACTCTCTTACTCACATTGAAATAAATAAATAATGAGTGATATGAATGAATGGCACGACATCACCCTTCGTGCTTTACTCTCTTCCTCACATTGCAATAAATAAATAATGAATGATATGAATGAATGGCACGACATCACCCTTCGTATTTTACTCTCTTCCTCACATTGCAATAAATAAATAATGAATGAATGACACGGCATCACCCTTCGTGCTTTACTCTCTTCCTCACCCAAGTAATATCACTAATAAATAACAACTTGGCAAGGAAATCAATTACCGAACTTTCAATTCATAACCACCCGACTTGGGGAATAACAACTAAAATCAACACATTTGCCCGGCAAGGGTCTCAGTTATAACCAATTCCTTCCGAGTACATAACTTAATGATTTGGGTCCTCCACTAGGACATCACAACACAGTCCTTAATCAAGTAGTCTCCACAGCTAAACAATTTTCCAAATGACTACTTCATAACACAATAATCATTGAGGTAATAACAAATAATTAAGCAAAACGGACTCACGGGCATACTTGACACACAATGCATATGTACTCGTCACCTCACCTACGCATTGGACATGATAAAACACACAACACATAGGGCACAATACCTATTCCCTCACCAAAGTTAGGCAAGACACTTACCTCGGTCCAAAAAATACAATTCAAGCCTCTAATACCGCCTTTCCTCTCGAATCCAACTCCGAAACGATAATATATATTCATAATCAATTTAATAACATCAATATTGACTCATTAATACAATCCCATAGCCTAAATATACAATTCCTAGCATTCTTTCAAAAATACCAAAATTCCACCCCGGGCCCGCTTGGTCCAAACACGAGGCTCGGACCAAAACCCGATTACCCATACCCCCACGAGTTCAAATATATAATTTGTTTTGAAATCCGACCCCAAATTGAGGTTGAATTACCCAAAATCTCCTAAACCCTAACTCTACCCAAAACCCCTAATTTCTACTTTGATTTTAGGATTTTAGGCCTAGATTCTAGTGTTGGTTGAAGAAAATGGAAGAAAATGGAGTTAAATATACATACCTATGGAGCTATGGAGGAAGGAACGCTTGAATTTTGTCTATGGGGGTTTGGGGAAGAAGGAGGAAGTGAAAAATGGGAATAATCCCGTAATGGGTCTGTTTTGGACTTAAAAAAATACCTGGGCAGAATACTCTATGCGTTCGTGTGCACTGAGCCGCGTTCGCACATGCTTATCTCCTCAGGCCTATGCGTTCGCGATCCCAGAGCCGCATTCACACAGAACAAAGTGGCTCCCCACCCCAGTTCCCTTAACATGCAGTGCGTTCGCACCGAACTAGCCGTGTTCGCATAGGCTTAAGCTCTCTGGCCTGTGCGTTCGCGAGCAAGTCTGTACGTCGCATAGAGTAATCCCAACCCCCTTCCCACGTGTGCTATGTGTTCACATGGCTATCAATGTGTTCGCATAGTGTTAAATTCCTGGACACCAGCAACTGAGATAAAACACCAGATTTTTGACTCATTTACACCCCGTTAGCTCCCCGAAACTCACCCGAGCCCTCGGGTCTCGAAACCAAAAACACACACGACTCCCAAATTATCCTACGGACTTATTTAAGCATTTAAATCACCAAAATATCATCAAAATCAATGAATTAAACCTCAAAACTCCTAGAATTGTCTTAGAACTTCATATAGTTCAATTATTCAGATTCTGATCCGAAACACGTCATTTCAAGTCCGTTTTACACCAAATTTCACAGATAGACCACATAACATATATTAAACCTGTTCTGGGCTCCGGAACCATAATACGGGCCCGGTAACACAGTTTTCACATAAATATTCATTTTCAAAAACCTTTATATTTTTCAGAAAATAATTTTCTTTAAAAATTCATTTCTCGGGCTTGGGACCTCGAAATTCGATTCCGGGCATACGCCCAAATCCCATATTTTTCTACGGATCCTCCGGGACCGTCAAATCACGGGTCCAGGTCCGTTTACCAAAAATATTGACCAAAGTCAACTTTAATCAATTAATTATTAGAAATTTCATTTTTCATCAAGTTTTCACATAAAAGCTTCCCGGCTACCTACCCATGATGCGCACACATATCGAGGTGAGATTAACGGAGGCTTTTGGGAACTCGAAACACAGATTTAGCTAAATTAACTTAGGATGACCTTTTGGGTCATCACATGCTCTAAGTCGCCCGACACAATGTCTCTATCACCCTTTTCGTTCAAGAGTTATAGAAATATGTCTGCCATCTTCGTCTAATCTGAGCCTCTTCCATCAAAACTCAATTTTCCTCATCTTTGATACACTTAACTTGATTACAGTTAAATAATTTTAAACATACGTTAAATAACAAGATAAAAATTGGTCATCGAGTGCAATTCCTATCATTAACCCAAAATATTAGGTGGGCAGCTGTGTCATTAACCCAAAATAAAGAAGAAAGGGATTTTTACCTCCGATATTACATAGAAAACTTGTTTACCCTTCATAATCAAGTTTCACTTAATTACATGAGCATATACAATTTACATATTATATACAAATTAGTAATAATGTGTATCCCTTTATATCAGGAATTGAATTGGGAATCGGTTATATCCTCATCTTTGCTCTCTCTCTCTCTCTCTCACACACACACACACTCTCTCTCTCTCATTCTTTGTTCTTTCCCCAAATTTTCTTCCTTCCTTTTCTCTGCTTTTTATCCTCTTTTTTATCAATTAATTTTAATTATTTTAATATAGAGTTTTAACTTAGCACTTTCCTTTCATGTTGCACAATTGGTGTTCGAATTGAAATTGTCAGTCACTATATTATGAATGTGTTGATTCTCCACCATTGACGGCCATTAAAAAGCTTCAAATGTATGAATTCGAATATAGGTTTTCAAAAACTATTGCTTGAATATTGATGGGAATTGAATGATTTGGGTTGATAAATTTCGAGTTTCATATTAAAAGCGTCATCGTCACACTTCAGAAAAGTTAAGTTTTATGTGAGATTTGAATTTTGTGTGAGAAATTAACTGGGGAGCATAGTTTCTTGTTAGAAATACTAACAAAAAGTTGAATCCGAAGTTTGGAAGCGATTGAATTTAATTTGAAATCTGCTAGAACTTCGAATCTGCTCCATTATGCTTTTTGTTTCAACTGCGATATCTTTGAATAGAAATTTTCGGTGACAATTGCGTTTGATACATAGATTTAAAGGTGCATTCAGACTCGTGGCTCGTATATCTTCGTAATGTAGAGATGCACATGTGATCTCAAGTAAAATGCAAATGTGATGATCACCATTAGTTCTCGAATACAATATTTTTCTGTTAAACCAATTAGTTCTTTTTGGTCTTCATTGATATTTGTGAAGTGCTTCTTTAGTAGTACAATATATATATATATATATATATATATATATATATGTGTGTGTGTGTGTGTGTGTGTGTGTGTGTGTGTGTGTGTGTGTGTATGGTTGTGCCCATTTGTCGCATCTTTAGATTGCATATCTTTTTTTCAGTTGACACACTATATCTTTGCCAAGACCATATTTCCAGTGATTCTCCACTTTAATTCAACAATTGCGTTCAAAATTGTAGCATATCCTTTTTGCAATTGAAATTCCATTTGTTATGGCTTAAAATAGGTACTACACAATTATAATGAGTCTTATTATCCTCTATACCAAAATTTGTGTCTGAGGTTGATTCTAAGGTTGGTGAGAACTTAGAAGCTAGGTTTGTCTTGATTGGGTATGTGATTAATATGGAGATGCCGGAGAGAAGAAGAAGAGGCGGTAAAGATAAAACTGAGAAAGAAAAAGAGAGAGAGATAAAGAGAGAGAGGGCGTAAAGAGTGAAATGAGGGGAGCAAGGCAAAATTCTACTCAATTGGCTATTTGTGGAACTGAACCAGAAATGGTAGGAGAAGGCGCCAAGAAGCCAGAGGGGAGTGAATCAGGAGAAGTTGCTGAGGGGTTGGCAAATATGGGAAAACCTACAGATGAACCAAGTTCATCTACTGAAGAAACCCTTGCAGATCTTCTGAAAAAGTTGAGAGATAATTACAAGGCAAAGAAGAAAAGAACTTCCAAGGCTCAAACTTCTGGAACAATAATGTAGGAAAAAGATGTAACTAAATCCCCTAATTTAAGGCATTAATAATTGATTGTATATAATTTGTAAGTATTCCTTGTTTAAGGCAAGTAATATATAAAACTGGGACAATTTGATAAATCGGTTTTAAATAAACAGAAAAACTTCATGGGCCTACATAGGAAAAAGCCCATAACTTACAATCAGCCGCTTTGAAAGTGAGCCCAGGCTACAAGGTAACGTCGTCGTTTTAGCGCCGCCCAAGTAAAACCCTGTTGGACAGCAGGAGAAACACACACTGCAAAACAAACCTAAACCCTTCAAAACCCCAAAGCATTTGACATTTCCAGAGCTTCCATCAGAACTCTCCATCTTCTCCGTGCTCCAATGGCATCGGTCGCTTTCAGAAATCCCAATTCGAAGCGCTTGTTCTCACTCCCTCCACAAATCTACTCGTGCTGTAGAGCAGGATCAGCTTCCACTCAGTTCTCACTCTCAGAGTCGCTAAATGCAAATGAAACTCCCTCTTTTTCTAACCCTTGGTGGAGATCCATGGCTACTTTCACTCGAACGTAAGCTTATTAAAACTTCTAAATGCAGTAACTCATCATAGTAAATTTACTTCTTTCTCCTTAAATGTATAATATGTTTGGTTCCAGATGTTGATTCAGTAACTCAACATAGTAAATTCGCTACATTTTTTTGTCGCTCCTGTAATTTAAAAATTATTTAAGCTATATGCACACAGTAAATAATGTTTAGACTGTTACTGCAATTTGACTGGTTACCATATCAAGCTTGATTGGGAGAGTACAAAATCATACACTGCCGGTGCATAGAGCTTAAAACTCATTTGAAAAATGTTCAGCTATATATAATGCCCAAGCGTCCAGGACATCAGCGTTCTTCTTTAATTCCTTATCTATGATGAAAATTCTATTTTGCTTGACCTGTGATGATTTGATCCTTGCTCCCTCAATGTAGCCATTTGATTCTTTTAGCTGAATATTGTCACTAAGTAATTATATTTCTGGGTTCCTGCAGAAAACCTCATGTAAACGTGGGAACTATCGGCCACGTTGATCATGGAAAGACTACTCTTACTGCCGCAATTACAAAGGTTAGTTTGGTTGGTCCGTCCGCATTTATTACTGCCCCCATTTCGTTTGTATGATGAATTTGAAGGGGACTTGGAGATTAAAATGTTTATTGGATTTGTGTATTATATCTGCGGTAGTGGATAATATATCATAATTAAAATATTAATGCAGTGATTAAAAAGCTAGTTTGATACAGCGTAGAGAACCATATCCTATTGTGAGGTTCCTCTACTTTTAGATATACATTTTGTATACGGGTATTAATGCCCTACATTACTATTATCTTACAGAAAAAGAGAAAACAGTTAGTTTGATACAGAAAACTTATAGCAAAGTTTGAATAGATGATAGGGTCATGGTGGATGGATAGGATTCCTCCACCCTTAACTAGAGGTCTCAGATTCGAGCCTTGGGAATGGAAAATATCTCCCTTTAATGAGCCTTACTGGTGCGAATCTGTATAAGTAGGGGCCCCAATGTGGGTACCGGACATCGGGCGGGTAACCAAAGATAAAAGTTTGATTAGTTAAATGAACTTGAATTCTTGAAATTTATGAAGGTTGTATAGGGTGATACTGTTAATAGGAGGATGTCAAACTTTTTGTGTCTCGCCTTATTACTGTTTCCTTTTTCTTTTCCTCGATCAGTTATGCGAGCTACAATTGCCTGATAAGCACCTGTTCCTTGTATAGGTCCTAGCAGAAGAAGGAAAGGCCAAGGCCGTTGCATTTGATGAAATTGATAAGGCCCCGGAAGAGAAAAAAAGAGGAATTACTATTGCCACAGTAAGGGATATATTTCCTTCCTTAGTGGGGTTTTATTTCTTAATTCTATTTTGCTTTTAATACTTGAGCTGATGTATTTGTAGGCCCATGTGGAGTATGAGACGGTTAAAAGACACTATGCTCATGTTGATTGCCCAGGACACGCAGATTATGTTAAGGTGAGATGCAGAACCTACCTAGTTTAACTAAGATGCTCCTATTCAACTTGTTTTATGTATTTAACATGACTGTTAGATTAGGAGTATGTAGTTCTGCTTGTCTGAGTATCCAATAGAAAGCACTCAGCAATTGTGTATCATTTGAAAAGCATTTCACTGACCGTGAAGCCTGTAATTAAGCAACATATTTGGTTTGCTGACATTCAAAGTTTGAATGGATGAATATTGAAATACTCAAAAAATTGTATGCTTTATTCTTTTATCGTTGAATGTTTATCCAGCATAATATGTACTCACGAAGGATGAAAAAGTCGATCAACATTTCATGGTTGAGAATCGTCTTCTTATAATAGTATAGGTTAGTAGTACTACAACAACAACAAAAAACCCAATGTAATCCCACAAGTGGGGTATGGGGAGGGTAGTGTGTACGCATACTCCCTACCTTCAAGACTAGTATAGATTAGTAGTAATGAAAATAATCAAAATGGAGATTCGTAAAGAAAATCTTATGGATTGTATCATAAATCCAATGGTATAATACATTGTCGGATGTTGCAAAGTAGAGATCGTTATATAAATTGGATGGAAGGGCTTGTACTTTTAGAGCATAAAATGTTGTGGCACAATTGAGGTAGTGTTAAATTCTTCAGGAGTAATAGAAGAGAGAAAAATTCAGCATTCACTTTATTTTACTAATATTGTGAGAGGATGGTCCCTTGTGCATCACTTTCTCTGATTGAAAAGGTATGGTTTGACTTTCTCAAAGAAAAAGTATGGTTTGATGCAAATGAATAAGTGATGTGAAAAAGCATTACTATTGTGAATATCAAATTCCTTCGGTCCTTTCTTTGTGGGATCTTTTTTCTCTTTGTTTGATTATTTAATGGTTTTCCGAAGATGATAGGAAGCCTTCTCACTAATTTCATAGTTGAGTGGCCATGCTATAGTCTTATTTAACATTTTCTCAAGTGTTCTCTGCTGTCTTGAACCAGAAATGAGAAAAGTAATGCCAGTTGGAAGCAATAACAACAACAACATACCCACTAAAATCCCACTAGTTGGGTCTAGGGAGAGCGGAGCATACGCTACCCCAAAAAGAGGAGAGAGGCTGTTCTACAACATGGAGGTTAGACAGTAGCATATATGGTGTCTTGTGTGATAAGAAGGTGCCATCAAGACTTAAAGGTAAGTTCTACAGCGTGGTGGTTAGACATGCTATATTGTATGGGACGGAATGTTGGTCAGTTAAGAACTCCAATGTCCACAAGTTGAAGGTAGCGGAAATGAGGATGTTGAGATGGATGTGTGGGCATACTATGAAAGACATGAGGCTATTCGGGATAAAGTAGGGGTATCCCGTGTGGAGGATAAGCTGCGGGAAGTGAGGCTGAGATGGTACGGGCATGTGATGTGGAGATTCCCGGAGGCACCAGTGGGGGGTCTAGGGAGGGGTAGAGGGAGGCCTAAGAAGTATTGCGAGACGTTGTTCTTCCTAACACTCCCTCCTTACTTGTGTAGCCACCAAACGTATGGATATATGAACAGCGAAAAAATTAATCAAGTTGATGGAAAAATTAGTCAAGTTGCAAATTCTGCATTTTAAGACATAGAAGATCTTTAACAATCCTTAGCTAAAGATGAATCTGCTTGGCTAGCATAAACTTACATATTACAAGTCCCTGGATTCAGTCAATTTTTTACTGCTTGATGTTCAAAATATTTCAAGTATCACAGTAACTTTTTTCCCCCCTCTAAACTTCCGTTTTATTCAATTGCTAATCACCTGTTTTAATCTGTAGAATATGATTACTGGAGCTGCCCAAATGGATGGTGGTATTCTAGTTGTATCCGCTCCTGATGGACCCATGCCACAAACGAAGGAGCATATCTTGCTTGCACGCCAGGTGGATATCTGCATGTATCACTCGTGGATTGACCAGGGAAATAACATAAAACTACTATTTGGTGATTCTAATGTTGCTTTTTCTTATACTTTGCAGGTTGGCGTACCATCACTTGTCTGCTTTTTAAACAAAGTTGATGCTGTTGATGATCCTGAACTGCTGGAACTTGTGGAGATGGAGCTTCGGGGTGCGCAAGCTTTTACATTACTTGCTTCAGTTGTATTATTTCTTCTGCAGAAGCTGAAGTCGTGGTAACTGGCAAGCTGTCATTACGACTTTGCTATGCTCATTTTCTTACATGAAATTTTCTTTCTTGCAGAACTGCTTAGTTTCTACAAGTTTCCTGGAGATGAAATTCCTATCATTCGTGGTTCAGCTCTTTCTGCTTTACAGGGAACTAACGAAGAAATTGGAAAGAAAGCTATTTTAAAGTTAATGGAAGCTGTAGATGAATATATTCCTGATCCAGTGCGTCAGCTTGATAAACCATTCTTAATGCCAGTAGAAGATGTATTCTCAATTCAGGTAATCTGATATTCTATTAGATCATGCTTAGCCGGAGATTTCAAAACTATATTTTCCTTCTGTACTAATAAAAAACTATATTGCTTTTTTCGAGTTTCTTTCTGGTCTCTGAAATTATACTTCATTTTAAAGTTATCTCTAATTGTCAATGGGTTGCCTCTATGATCTATGCATATGATTTTACAACCTTTAAGACTTATGTTTTTGGAGATAACTCAAAATGCTGGTATGACTGGTATGTTCTTGTCCTTCTTGGAGGAATATGCCGTACTCGCTTCAGTGCTGAAAATACCACATACTCGTGTAAACCGTTATTTCTTCAGTGTGTTCTTTATACTGTGATGGCATCCTACATGCTGCTTATTTTAGAACAATCCTCTCGCTCCGAACAAAGTAGAAAAAGAAAAATTCTGCTAGCGCAGCGCTTGCAGTCCATCTTTTCATTTCCAAGAAAGGGGAAAAATCAAATCAATGCTTGAACCTTGTCTGCAATGTACTAATCATTTGCTGTTAATGTTTTGAAGGGACGTGGAACTGTTGCTACTGGCCGTGTTGAACAGGGACAAATAAAAGTTGGAGATGATGTGGAGATCTTAGGGCTGATGCAGGTTGGCTGTGTTCTTATTCTATTACCTATTTTATTTAGGCAGAGGATATATTGATTCATAATGCGACTCAGACTTCTAGTGCTAATGATCTAGAGTTCGTTCTGCCTTTTCTATCTGTTTGCATGGCATCCTGAGGACTACTGACGCGATGCCTGATCATTAGCCGCGTTAATTTCATTTAACACGAATTTAAATTTTAAAAATAAGTTACATAAGATACACTCTATTAGTGTATATTTAGCTTTTTGGACCCCCGTTAATAACAAGTTTTGGTCTGGTAACTACTATTATAATGCTAAAGATGCTTGGTTTAATCTTAACTTGCTGTGAAGCTTGGACAATTGTGTTTTGTTATTTGGTTGACTATTGCCGGTATGTGTTAAATTATATTATTGTGCTTTGGTTTTAGAATTATGATTGTGCTTTTTGTAGCATGGTTGTATAATCAGTTTTGTTTCATAGGGCAATTTAAAATCTACAGTGACTGGTGTTGAAATGTTCAAGAAGATCTTGGATCATGGACAAGTAAGTATCTGAGTCATTCCATAAGACTTTTTTAAGAGCTGTTTCATACATCACTTATTGTGTACCTTTTATTCTGTTCTATTTTCTTACTTAGGCTGGTGATAATGTCGGGCTTCTTCTTCGTGGCTTGAAACGAGAAGATATTACGCGAGGAATGGTCAGTCAGCATTTACCACTTTCCGTATTATTTGACTGCATTTATGTTAGGTCTTTGTAAGAGAGTTGTTTACTTGTAAAAAGTTGAAAAGGTTCCTCCTGTTTTTGTTCCTGTTCTACATTTTCAATTGGCTGCTTGCCTGATTCTCTTTGTTACAGCTATTAAAGTAGCTTGTAATCCTGACAGAACTGTACAATTTTTGTTACTCTTTCTATTTACCTTGGGTACCTGTTCAAGTCTGATAATGTGATGTTTCATGAAGTCAGAAGTCTGCTATATTAACTAGATAATGTAACTACGTACATGTGTATTTTCAAGCATCTTATACTGCATATCGTTTATAGGTGATTGCAAAGCCTGGTAGTGTGAAAACGTACAAGAAATTTGAGGCAGAGATATACGTACTAACAAAGGATGAAGGTGGTCGCCACACTGCCTTTTTCTCAAACTATAGGCCTCAGTTCTACCTGAGGACTGCTGATATTACTGGTAAAGTGGAGCTGCCTGAAAACGTCAAGATGGTTATGCCGGGGGATAATGTTACTGCTACTTTTGAGCTGATATCTCCAGTTCCTCTTGATGCGGGTCAGTATATTCTGTAGCTCCTTTTACGATTTTGCTTCTCCGTTGAGTAAAGGCTCCTCCCCAGTTGCTGTAGTTATTCTAATTTTTCTCCCCTTGGAGTTGCATAGTGATAATATTTTGAAATGGCCATTATCAATGACAAGGTGTACCACTAGTTTAATGAGATCTGAAGAATCTTTGGGGTGCCTTATATTGACTTGTGTATTTTTATGATAAAAAGGAGATCATCACCTCACTTGGGTCGCATGTACATTGCCTTCAATGCTGTTTCTTCTTGCTAATGTGATAGTCAATCTCACATGTATTGGCACCTTGTCCTGCTGCGTGTGAAGTTTCTTTCCTGTTAACCTTGATGTACATCGAAATCCATTTATTAATTTAATTCTGCCTGTAAGGTGCAAGATTTTGGTTTATATTGCAACTTAAGCATCAAATCTTTTTTCTTCCTTGCCCTTGGTTGGTCAAAGAGATTGTTCAAGAAATTAGAGCTAAGTGTTGTTTCTGTGGTCTTTGCATCTAGAAAAGTTAAAATGATACTTTCAGTGTCACTGATTATATAGCTAGATGGCATTGGACTTGCGTTTGTTTTGATTTCGAGTAAAATTGTTCTCCTGCCCCACGTGTATCAAATGCTGAGTAGAGCATACCCAGTTAGTGAGGCTGCGATAGTTTCGAAATTAAGGGCAGTTATTTAATTATATGCTGACGCTTTGGCTGCAATGTGGTTTTTGTTTAGAAGTTTCCACGTGGTTCAATCACATAATAGGGTCATGTGAAATTGTATGCATGTTTATGTGTTTAAGGATATGTTAGTTTTCTTAGAGATCTGATTGTTATTCATTGGTGGAATAAGTATTTCTTCGAGGTCATGTGAAATTGTATGCATGTTTATGTGTTTAAGGATATGTTAGTTTTCTTAGAGATCTGATTGTTCTTCATTGGTGGAATAAGTATTTCTTCGAGTCTCCTTTCTGCATTTAATTATGACTTTTCCTTGTAAAAAAACATATTTGAATAGTAGACATCTGATTGTTTCCATTCCATCTCCCTGTAACTTTTCAGGACAAAGATTTGCCCTGAGGGAGGGTGGCAGAACGGTTGGTGCTGGGGTTGTTTCCAAGGTACTGAGCTGAGGTTCGCAGAAAATGCAAACTTACGTTTCAGTCTGGTTTTGTCTCAAGAGGGGTTGACGAAGGAAAATTATATTGCTGCTTGCGGAAATACGACACACGTGACGATTGCTAATGTAGTCATCAGTTGACGCAAATATTTTTTCTGTTGCAATGTGTCGTGAAATTGAATATATTGGAGAAAGGAGTCCACTTTGTAGCATCTTACAGTTCATAAGCAGTAATTGCTCTAAATAATAAACATATTGGTGTAATGAACTATGGTTTTTTGCATTGACGAGGAACTGCATGGTAATTGCTGCATGATACATCTGTACTATGCAATAACTCGTTACCTAAGCATCTATGCCGATATGTTAAGTACAGGCAAGACCCTCTCTCATGATCTCCTAGCTGCTGCTGCTGATGGCAAAATGTTGTGCAGATGAAGGGTAAAACATGAATGCCCACGTGTGTTTTAGACATGAGTAGTGATACGTTTCTCAGTTTTAGCAACTGGTCCGTGTTACCAGAAATTTACGCGACAGTAGTGCAGAAGTGAGATGAACCTCCGACTTCGATTATCCAAAAACTTCTTCTTGGAAGCCTTATATTGATTACAGTGTTTAGATGTTTTTTATCTCAGAAAACGGAAATTGTATACAGTGTCATTGAATCCTTCACTGGAAGATCCCTTTATCATCTTGGCATCTCAATTAATTAGGAATGAACCACTTCTAGAATGTAGTTGGATTGAGAAGGCAATCATCGTATTGTCAAGAATATATAAGCACGACCTTTTGTGGCCTCAAAATAAGTTATGCAACTTCGTCTGAATGTACTAAAACTACGCTCCTGAGTATAATGTCAAAATTCTTTCTTATGGCCTCAATAGCTCAAAACTCTTGTGCTAGCTTTATTCAAATCATTTTACAAGACAAATCGCTACAACACAAATCTGATGAGCAGAAAAAGCTTGAGCTCTGTTACTCACTACGTATATCCAGTGCTAGTTAAAATGCATTTCCTTCTGCTCAGATACTTAATTACAGTTGGACGTCCCAAAACCGGCTACTATTGATATCATCCCCGAGTTACCCATATTTTTACAGTCGCTAAATCTTGTGTTCTTGAAATCAAGCAAGCCTCAGCACTACGACCGCTAACAAAGTTGCAGCTCTGAAGTAGATTTCCTTCACATTTTTGTCCAGATTATTCATCATGTCCTCTTCTACCATATCCAGCTTGCCTGGACTTCTGTTGATTACAACAACGGTGTCCCTCAAATTATTGACAGCCCAAGAGAGCCATACAAGTCCAAGGCCTAAACCAGTGTTCAACAGTTTAGGTGTAGAGAAGGCAATTCTTCCACAAGCTAGTTTGCAGGCAACAGAGAAAAGGACAGCTATGCCGGTTCCAGCAATGCTAGCAGAGAACTTGGTCAGAAAGAGTGGTAGTTGAGGACCCGATTTCTTCAACGAAAGTATTGCAGTTTTCCCATGCCGTTTCTTGTCAACCATTATGGACAAAAGGCTTTCGCATGCATGGAGATAATTGTTTCTGTAAATATCTTGCTCTTTAACTGTTTTCTTGTTGCTCCTTTTCTGGGTTGATGTCTGGTGCTTAGTTTTCTGAGGACTGTAACAAAGTATAAATATGTGAGAGAGGATGAGAACACAAATTTAAATTGCTGCTGAAAATTTAAATTGCTTTCCTCCTATGAAATATGCCAACTACAGTAAACACCTCATATGGCTCAAATTCATTTAAAAAGTGTCTGAAATTTGAGATGAGGCATTCATAATTGTGCACATTATGAGGAGGGAAATGGATTCTAGGATTTTTTTTTCCTTGTCAAAACAAGTTCCTAGAATCCATTCCCTCTTCATAATGTGCGTAATCATGAATGCTTCCGGCAGAAATATGGAAGTCGCTGTGAGATGATTTTATTAGACGATTAAAGTAGAGATACAGCTAGAACTGTGTGCAAGACCAAAATAGACCTACTGCTGAGTATACGTAGGGTAAACCTCAAACCTGAAGCGATGGATCATTCATCCATCTCATCAATAGCTTCCATAGTATATCTCCATACTAATAAACTCTTTTTTCTTTATCCGATTATTTAGCTTTTTTCTTTTTTCTTATAACATATTCTGCTAACATTTGTTCTTTAAGTTTTGAGGTCAGCTAAGAGTTACCAGTCAAATAATCATTGAAAATATTCAAAAAAAATGAAACTTCAAATCTTAGATTAAATGTATCTTTGAATTGGATTTCCATATCAAAGACAGAGATAAAAAACAGAGCCAAGAAAACAAAGTAGAAGCAAAATATCATGTGAGATGCATTAAATACCTGCTTATAGATGCCGCATTCACATCAAGCTTCTGAGCAGAACTTTCACCTTTTGCCTTCGACATCCTGCATCTGCACAGCAAACAACTTAACTTAAACCTTGAAGAAGAAGAAAAAGAACTCCTTGACAAGTATAAAGCTGGCTCCTTGACATAACACCTCAGGGTAAAAGGATGTAAACCAGGGTATTTGGGCATGCAATCCCTTCCCCAGAGGATCCAACGGTTACATGCTCAGATTCTTATCTTTACCTCATATAACCACCTCGGTTTAGGGGTTCTAACTGAATTAGGACATCTTTTCACTTCCAGACTAGTCTGTACACTCCTTTGGTTAATCAATGCATGATCCTTTCTGTACTCCTTTGGCTATTATCATCTTGATAGCATCATTGTGATTATGACTTGGGACGATATGTAACTATGTCAAGTATATATCTGTGCATAACGGTAGATGCTTCCTTTTAATTCTCTAACTATTTCTCATTCTAGTAATTATGTGTGATGGATGTTACTATTGTTTATGTTATACCATTTTACTGACACACTTTGTACAATGGCAGACCAAAGGTGCTGCAGGACAGGAAAGAATGCATTTATGGGCTACACTTTCTTCACAATCAAGAGTAGTAATACAGAAGAGAAAGGCCAAACAAGTTCTATTTCAATAAGCTAAGCCGCATGAATGGGAAAAGACTTGTCACATCCACTCAACTTAATAAAAACTTTAGAAGAGAAGTTAAGCAGAAGGAAAACTATTGCTACCTGTCAAAGTATGGAACCAGCATCGCTTGCTTTGTGCATTTCATTGAGTCCTTTGACAAGTAGAACTCAGAGATAATAGCAAGTATGTCCTTCATCTCAACCCTGGCACTAGCACCATTAACCAATAGAGGGCTATTAGAATGAAGTGTTTTCCCGAGTCCTAGGTCGCTTACTGCATTTAAAGGAGGTTCCCAGAGGTGGAGTGAACAACTTGGATAAACAAGAGATGGCTGAGACATAGCATCATGAGACTGTTGTTCAAGATAAGAAGCAAATTGTTGTCGATGCATGTCCACCGCATGTGCCAGTGGCTCGACAAGATCAAAGAGTATAGACGTATCTATTCCACCGCTTTCTACGTCATTTGATCCAGACATTAGGTACTTCCAAATCTTCTCCTGCCGTGTGCATTGTTCAGCAATACCAAAGCTGAAGAGCACTGAGTTCAAGTGAGTGTCTGCGGGAAAAGATGGGAGTCATCAGCATATGCAGTATTTAAAAGATTTGAGTAGTTTCATGAACAATAATGGATTCAGTCCAAGATCATCACGAAATTAAAACTCAAAATTTATGAGGAAGTGTGAGCTATGAACCTTGCACATCTACGAGTACTGGCCGCCTAATAGTTGATTGGATTCTGACAAAGTGATTGCCCGCCAATAACATACTAATTGGTTTCCATAAGTCCAGTCTTTGATTCACCTTTAGGCTACCACAACTTAACTTCACCATATCTTGGTTTGCTCCAGGACTAGGAAGAAAAGGGAAACTTTCCTGCAATAAGAAAGAAAGGATACCATTTAAGTAGTTCGGGAGTCAATTCATCAGTGTAGACCACTCTTTACAAGTCACTCATCATTCTTTAATAATAGAGACGAATATTTATCAGCAGAAGGGCTTGAATACACAAGGAAGCATAAAATTAAAGAAGTTTAGAAATACTTAAGCGACTTCAGGTGCAAGTCACTTTGAACTCCAACATTACACCAGATCCATAAACGATTAAAACTCTAATTGCAATATGCTCCTAGTCCTAGGATTCGAGAACAAGATGATAAGCACAGGATATCTTCCTTTAGAGCTGGATAATAAGTGTTGCAACAACTTTTGAGTGCACTCCAGTCTTGAAGGAAGCAAGGAAGAAATCAAATAGCATCACTCATCTTTTCATGTCAACCATCTTAGCATACTCTGGAATCTAAAAAATGGAAGAAGAAAGATGTCAACCATCACACACATCTTTCTTCTTCCATTTTTTAGATTCCAGAGTATGCTAAGATGGTTGACATGAAAAGATGAGTGATGCTATTTGATGTATATTAGTATAACAATAATTGTTAAAAATCTGTACATATATTTAAGAGGTGGACCCGCTACTAGATTCTATCTCCAATCTGACCCCGAAAGAGGAACCGTGAGTACGTGACTGGACTCATTAACACCATTTAATTCCATAACTTTCATAAAAGAAGGATGATTTAGATCAAACTACATCATCAAATCTTACTTGTTACAGATGATCATATTATTATCCCATATCAAACAACATAAACCCATTTACCCTAGTCCAAGGGTTTGGACAGAAACAAAAAGAGATAAGAACACCAAAATCAGCCACAATAAGACAGCACATATAGTCAATCAATCAACTACACCCCAATTCTAAACAAAGTTGGGATCAACTATATGAATTGTCCATAACCACTCCATTCTACTCGAGCCCAAATCATACCAATACTACTTTGCTTATAAATACGACCAGCCAGAGTAAAAACTGATAAAACAATTGTTTTCACCAACACACATAACAATAACAACTACTAAGCCTCAACCTGAAACAAGTAGGGGTCGGCAATATGAATTCTCACTGACCATGTTACTCCATTTAAATCATCTCATGCCAATATTATGCAAATACAAATAATATACAAATCATTGCACCAACTAACACCAAGAAGAAAATCAAACACCTATAAATCATATAAAGTTGAAAGCTTTACCTTGGAAAACCTGCTTATGCCCTGTTCTGGAGGGAATAAAAGCCAAGGAGGATAGCCATGAGAAGCCATAAGACAACTTTCAGCCATCTTTGAGAGAAATCCAGTTCAGAAACCTCTTTGTCTAAAGTTTCTGATCCTAAAATCTCTCTTCTTTAAGCTTTGATTTTGATAGTCACAGCATATGGGGCTTATCCTGCTATTCACCGCAAGTTCCCTAAGATTTTATTGCAATTTGGTGGTTTTAGAAATTTGAAGCCTGTGGTGTGATTGGCCTTTGAGAATTTTGGTGGGTTACATTTTTGGTTTTGGTTGGATTCTTGAATCAAGACAAGAATAATAGGTTTCGACTTTTTCTATGTTTTGGATTCTTCTGGGACCTTCGGTCTGTGGTGCTAGTTTCAGCTACGTTAGAGTTCACCCGATTGAAAGATTGTTTGGTTTTAATGGGATGATCACAGCCGCCAAAATTCTTAATCAAAGATTTCATAATTTGCTTACCACAAATCACGGTAGCAAGTAATCAAGTCATGTCCTTATCAAAGTCAAACAGAGGGTACAGAATCTGAGATTTAAGGTGGTTTAATACTTTTTGCAAAGTTACTCCATCATATTTGAGGAAATGACAAAAATGATCTCTTATGTTTAGGGTAGGTTCAAAATAATTCCTTAAGTATATTTATAAACAGCTTGGTCCTTTAAGTTTGTTATAAGTCTGCACTTTTGATCTCCGTCAAAAATTTAACAAACTCTCACGGTTAAATTGAACGAAAATAGTGAGAAATAAGATTTAACTATAACAAACAAAAAAACATCAGTCAAATCTCAAAAACTACGACATACACTAGAAATAGATTTTTAAAATATCAAAAGTTACACCAAACTACATTACCAGATCAAAATAAGACCTCTAAATGTTAGTTCAGGTTCAATCTTTTTTTCATAATTCTTGTTAAATTTACAACAAAAAGTTTGTTAAATATTTAACTGACATCAAAAGTGTTTATTTTTTTACAGACTTAAATGATAAAAATGCTCAAAAATATATTTAAAACATCATCTTGAACCTAACCCAAAATATATCAGATTATTTTTGTCATTATTTAGATAATTTTAAAATTTTATTTTGTTTGTTGGCGAATATAGGAAGATGTGGAGGTCGAGGATTAAAGTGGTGGGTTGATAGGTAGTTTTGAGTTTCTCCTTGGTTACCAATAGTACTAGTAATATTCTTGTTGTTGGTTGAAAGTTACTTCCTTTTAGTTTGTTATTATATCTGGTACTTAGCAAACAAGTCCAGTGTTTTTGTAAATTGCTACTGATAATTGTTGCTCCCTGATTATTATCATTTGACGCTACTCTTTCTTCCCTTTGTTAGAAATTATTGCTCCTTGGTTGCTTCTATCTTATGCTATTGTTTTTTCTCTTTTTCCTTTTCGTCTTTTGTCTCCCTCATCTGTCTTTCTCCCACCCTCTTTCTTCTTTTTCTTCCTCTTCCCTTTTCTTCCTTTTCACCTTCTCTTGAGTCGAGGGTCAAATAATCTCTAAACCTCACCATATAGGGATAAGGTCTGTATGTATATTATACTGGTATTATATTGTTGTTGATAGTTAAAGAAAATGCAACATCGATAATGAGTGCAATGGAGAGACAGGGGTTAATGAGATTGAGAGATTTTCATAATTTAGTTTTCAACTAGAGTTTCAGCAACAAAGTAGGAATTGGGTTGAGTTCGGCGAATAGATAAGAATAAAGGATACTAAAAGAGGAAGTTTGCCTTCTCACTAGGACTCTGTAAACCCGTTTGGTCCCTACTCTTTTCCGCTTCCATTAGGGGTGTTCATGGTTCGGTTTGGAACTACAAAGAAATTAAACCAAGTAAGTCGATTTTTTAAATATTAAAACCAAATCAAACCAATTAAGTCGATTTTTCTCGATTCGGTTTATGTCGATTTTTTGATTTTTTCGGTTATTTTGTCGGGTTTTTCTTAAATATAAGACATACACTACCAAACACATTCCGGTGATCACATTTTCAACGTGACACTATCAAATCAATTGCCCTTTGAGAAATCTATTATTTACTAAAATATATTGATGATAATTGAATCAAATAGTGATGAATAATTTAAGGGCTCAATCAAAAATATATTTTTTTAACATGAAATAGATTCTTACACTTAACAAAAGAAAACTATCAATCAAACTAGAAATATAAAGGTAAAGAATTGTACTAAAAGTGCAAACGATTAACATTCACCATAAAATTTTTGAAACTTTGTATAAAAATATACATATATATAGGTGTAATAATAAATTTGAAATAGCTACTCCTATAGTCGGTTTGGTTCGGTTATTTTTTATTAAAACCAAAACCAAACCAAATTTGATCGGTTTTTAAAATTCAAAATCAAAACCAAACCAAACCAAAAAGTATCGATTTTTTTAGTCGGTTTGATTTGGTTTTCGGTTTGGTTCGATTTTTTGGATTTTTATGAACACCCCTAACCTCCATTAATGTCACCAACCGACCAAGAAATGGTGTTGATCCTTCCAAAATCACCGGATATTCAATTTCCCATTAACTACAGAAGATAGGCACCAGATATATTACTCATGGATATATTCATTGAATGTAAAACTACAAGGGAGACGAATACTTCATCAATACCTTAAGAAAAAATCTAATATCTATGAAAAAATCATTCATTGTGGACCGGAGAGAGTATTTGGCTACTTGACTCTCACTAATCCATTTATCAATTACTTTTCAATGTTTTGAAACGTGTTCTTTATGTATTTTTCTTTTTAAGTAGAGCAAAAAAAAATTAGAACGGATATATGATTGTGAATGTGAGAGCCGGACTTTGTTTGATTTTGTGAAAATTACTATCTGTCTCTATGTGGCCGTCCTACAAAAGGAAAAAAGAAAATAGGAAAAAAGAATTCAAACAAAACTCAAATAAAATGATGAAACAAAGAAAGAGAAAAGTGTTCTATTACTTGTTCCCTCTGTTTATAACTTATGTGGCGTAATTTGATTAAGTTCAATTCTAATTTAAGAAAAGAAAAGAAAGTCTCATAATGTTATAAGTTATAATTATACTTGTGCGTTTATAAAACCATGTTATTAATGGTTGATAATTATACTTGTACAAATGTGAATTATGCTTGGAGTTTGGTGTTTATGCTACGAACTTGGATTGACAGACATAAAATTTCATGTAATGTGATCTCTGTCGTCTGTGTGTTAGCAGCTTCTTATTGAAATATTCTTCTTAGGGGTTGAGTTTTGTAATATGGATTGGTAGGGTTAATGGGTCAGGTTTGTTTTTAGATTAGGTTTGATACAATCCGGGAGAACCGCACCACAAAAGTTAGCTATTAACAAGTTTATATAAATCTCATATCAGGATCATAGTAGGATTCCAAGTCCCCTACTTTATATCCATAACTTTAACATATTCGCTTTCACCCCCAATGGACATTGAGATAAGCGAAGCATCAATCCTACTAGTAAACAATAACCTTAAACACCCCATCAATGTCCCATTAACTATAGAAGATAGGCACCAGATATATTACCCATGGAAATATTCACTTATATAAAACTACAAGGGAGATGAATACTTCACCAATACCTTAAGAAAAAATCCAAGATCTATGAAAAATCAATGAGAATTTCCCTCTCATTGACCTGGGTGATGACTATTTATTGTAAAACTACAAAAGCAAGAAAACATGAATATGAATCTACAGAAAGGGTCGTAGTTCATCTAGGATACTTTCTCTCAGTCCAAAAGTGGCAACCAAACTTCATAGCAACAGAGGCAAAGCAAACCTTTACGGTTGTTTGGATCCGACTTTCTCAACTACCAACTGAGTTTTATGAAGGGATTATTTTACAAAAGATTAGAAACGCATTAGGAAGATTATTAAAAGTGGATGCCAGCACTTCATTTACATTGCGAGGAAGATATGCTAGATTATGTGTGGAGCCGCATTTCCACGAACCAGTTGAATAATTTATTCACATAGGAACTCACAAACAATAAATTCATTATGAAGCAGACCACTTTCTGTCCATAGCATGCGGAAGATTGGTTCACATATACAGCAAACCACATGCATGCAGGTATGCCCGAAAACTAGTAACCAATCAGTATTAATCGGTTCCAGGAATGATGGTTGGCACATAGTCGCATTCACAAGAAAGAAGAAAATAACAGCAAGGAATCCCAAAGCCTCAAATAGCATGTTTCATGACCCGAGTATTGACATCAAAAAAATTTAATGCAACCATGAGTAGATATATTAACACCCAGAAATTAAAGTACATTGCTAAAGAAACGGCCCCTATGATTAGTAATGATTTTGTGACCACTAGTATAGCCAACGATTCTGATAACTCTATAATGCAAGGCGGCCTCACAATTAGAAATCATTTTTTTAATCCATAGAAATTAAGAAAATAGTTTTGGGGAAATCACTAATAAGGGCAACTAAAAAATCACCAGTGAAACATGCATGAACCTACCACTAGAAACAAAAGACTCATCCAATAACATTGAGGCATTAAACAACAAAAGTAGGTTAACAACGACAAAGTATGCAATGCTCCTACTAATCTATCACCACAAACGCTCAATAACCACTCTACTATTAGTGAGTCTGACAATCTTGAACTTATTCCTTATAATCAAAATAATAATTCCTTATTAATACCCCTAAACAACTTGCATGCTAATATATACTTTGATGGGTTTAAAGTATCTTAGATTTACGCTTTGATGATCTAACAAACTTATTGTCAAGAACCAGATAAAGGACCTGATGCACACTTGGTATATTTCTTCAGCAATGGACTTAAGATAATGTGAGTTATATGACTTCAGATAGAAAAGAATCAACTCAGGGACCTTATCCCTTGGAGTTTCTCTGACAACAGTACGAAGTCAACTCTATATCTAGAAAGTGTTTGTCAGCAACTGTGCACGCTACAGTGCATAAACAGTGCAACAGTCACTTCCCATTGGGAAGGGCCTTGTACCAACCAAGTGTTTACATCATCCAAGTAATGTCACTCAAAGGATATTAGGAGCATTACAACAAAAACATTACTTGAACACTTGTGAGATTACTCAAGCATTGAAGACCTGATCATAGAGCATTGAAGTCACAAGTGTATCAAGAACAAAGTGCAACACTACTGCGGACCAGTTCCATAACAAGGTTTTATATGTTCTTAGTTGAGTTGTATCTTTGTATTTGTTCCTCATTGTAATTCCGACTTAGCTTATCTAGAAGCATTAATTAGGAACTTCTGAAAACCATAAACCTTTAGTGTTTGTGTCGTGACTAGAGTTAGTCATGAGTTAAAGTCTTTGTAATAGGTGTATTGCAAAGTGGCTTGTAATAGGTGCATTACAAGTTAGTGAGGAATTAAGAGTTTAATTCCTAGGTTGCAATAGGTTGTAATCTAAAGATTGCTCAGTAGTAAATTTAAAATCCTACCAAGTGTAGGTCGCGGTTTTTTATCCCCTTGAGCGGGGATTTTTCCACGTAAAAATCTCCCGAGTCATTTACTTATTGTTACATTAGTTAGTACCGTGGGGACCGTTAAAGGACCAGGTCTTTATACATTTTAGTGGATTCATATATTCTATCAATTGGTATCAGATCGGGTTCTTTCTTAAAGGCTAACACCTAGAGAAGATCCTCAAAATGGCTGCTCCACCAAACTTCAAGGAAGGACAATCAACTTATAGGCCTCCGAGATTTAACGGCCAATACTATGGATGGTGGAAAACTCGAATGCATGACTTCATAATGGTAGAAGACTCTGAGCTATGAGATGTTATTTGTGATGGTCCATATTTCCTAATGAAGAAAGTAGGAAAATCTGTTGTAATAGTGTCGAAAACCAAAAAAGAATACAGTGATGCCGACAGGAAATCTGTACAAAAGAACTTTCGTGCCAAAAAGATCTTGGTGTGGGGCATAAGACCTGATGAATATAACAGGATCTCAGCTTGTCAATCTGCCAAGGAGATACGGGAAGCCTTACAAACGGCACATGAAGGAACTATTCAATTAAAACAGTCCAATATCGATATGCTCACCACTGAGTATGAGCTCTTTAGAATGAAAGATGATGAATTTATTCAGAATATGCATACTCGATTCACTTCCATTATAAATGAGTTGCACTCTCTTGGAGAAATCATTCCTAGGAACAAGATTGTGAGGAAATTCCTTAGCGTTTTTCCCGGCTCAGGGGAGAGTAAGGTGAACGTTATCACTGAAGCCAAAGACATACATACTTTGACTATGGACGAGCTAGTTGGGAATCTGAAAACCTACGGGATGAAGAGAAAGAAGTACAGTGAAAGAAGAGAATCAAATAAGGAGAAAAATCTGGTACTCAAGGTTGAAAACAATGACTCAAGTGAGGAGGATAGTGATATGACGTACCTTACCAGAAGGTTTCAGAAAATGGTTCGAAGGAATGGAGGGATACCAAAGAGAGGTAGTTCCAGCAAGCCAAAGAACTATGACCTCTGTCATAAGTGTGGAAAGCTAGGAAATTTCATCAAGGACTGCCCTCTTCTGAAGCAAGAGCATTTCAAGCACAACTCTGATAAAGAAGTAAAGAGGAACTTAGTTCCTGACAAATGCTTCAAAATAAAAAAAACGCAGCTGACAATGTTGTGAAACAAGCTCTTGCAGCATGTGAAGACTCCTCCAGTGAATCAGAAGAAGAAAATGATGCATGAGATAGTTCCATGATAGCAGTAACGAAGCAAAGGAATATGACTCATTATTTGCCTTAATGGCTCAGTCAGACGATGATGAAGATGATGACAATGATGAGGTAAATTTTAGGGATGTTCAGAGGAATCTGAAATCCTACTCTCCCAAGAAACTCATGTCATTAGCTAATGTTTTAATTGATGCATATCATAGTCTTGTGAATGATAAGGATGCCCTGACCATAAAGTTAGGAGATGCTGAGCAGACTAGGGATGACCTGGTGGTTTGTGTAGTTGATTTGAAGGAAACTATAGAAAATATGAAAAAAGAGAAGGAGGTTCTAACAAAAAAACTTGCTAGTGTAGAACATGGGAGAGATGATTTGATGGTAGTTGTAGTTGACTTGAAATAAACCATAGAGAACTTTAGTAAAGAAAAGAATACCTTAGCAGAGAAAGTTGCCATTACAGAGCAAGAAAGAGATGATCTCTTAGTGGTAATTGCAGACCTAGAGGAAACAATTGAGGGACTTAAAGCAAAATGTAGGCCTGGAAACTCCGAAAAGGGGAAGGAAGTAGCTAGTGAGGCGCATATTAAACTTGAAAATGAGCTAAATAATGTAAAAACTAGTTTATGTGTTGAGCTTCAAGTAGAATTGGAGAAAGTAAAGAATTATCTTGAGAAATCTCTCAAGTGGACCTGGTCCTTTGATGCTATTACTGCCATGTACTTCAATAGTGGTGGAAACAGGCAAGGAATAGGGTTCCGAAGGGAGAAAGTTCACTACAACCCTCATAGCAAGTTTGTCACTATACCTGATAACTGGTTTTGTATCCACTGTGAGAACAATGGGCACTTCAAGGAAGATTGCCAGGCTAGAGTCTAGTCTGTTCAGAAAAATAAAGCTTTTTGCTGAAAAAATAACCACTGGAAGGGGACCAGCTGCCACTCGTAAAAACGTATATTGCCTGCTTGGACCAGAAGAACTCTCATTCATAAATATAACCCTTGATCTATTTGTGCAGGGAACAGTAAGAGGAAGCAGTCAACAATGGATTATGGACAGTGGATGCTCTATGCATATGACTGGGAATACCATGGACTTCCTTTCACTAAAAGCCCTGCAAGGAGGGAATGTATCCTTTGGAAATGGGAAAAGGGGTATATTCTTGGTGTTGGAAAGGTTGTAAAGGTTGGAAAGTCTCTCCCACACTCAATTGAGAACATGTACTATGTAAATGGTCTGAAGTATAGTCTCTTGAGTGTTTCTCAATTCTATGATAAAGGAAACAAGGTGGAGTTCTTGTCAAAAGTGCACACAATTACTAATCTGGTAACTGGTGAAGTGGTACTGGTGGCCAAAAGATACAAGAACATCTACGTTGATGACTTCGAGTCCCTACAAAGTGGTGATATGAGCTGCTTGAAAGCAGAATGATGCAGAATTATGGCACAAAAAGCTAGGACATGCAAGCTTCTCTCTTCTGAATAAGCTGATACAAAAGGACCTAGTTCGTGGATTGATAAATTCAAAATTCAAGGAGCACAAAGTGTGTGATGCATATGCTATAGGAAAGCATGTGAAATCCTCTTTTAAGCCAAAGAAAGATGTCAACACGTCAAATCCACTTGAACTCCTTCATATGGATCTATGTGGTCCTATGAGAGTGCCAAGTAGGGGAGGAAAACGATATATTTTTGTGATAGTAGATGACTACTCAAGGTTCACTTGGACACTGTTTCTCAGAACAAAGAATGATACATTCGAAGTGTTCGTGGACTTTGTCAAGAAAATCCAAGTGAAGATGAAATTAAAAGTGGCTTGCATCAGATCCGACCATGGAACAGAATTTGACAATGCCAAGTTTGATGAGTTCTGCAGTGAAAATGGTATCACCCACAAATTCTCATTTCCAAGAACTCTACAGCAAAATGGAGTCGTATAGAGGAAAAATAGAACCCTTAAAGATATGGCTAGAACAATGCTTATTGATAGTGGGATAGCCAAAAATTTCTAGGCATAGTACTGCTTGCTATTTGTGAACAGGTGCATGATCAGATCCTTTTTAACAAAACTCCCTATGAATTTCTCAATGGAAGGAAGCCCAAGTTGACTCACCTAAGAACATTGGGTGCAAATGCTATGTTCTCAACAATGGAAAGGATCAACTTGGAAATTTTGACTCAAAAAGTGATGAAGGAATTTTTCTAGGATATTCCTCTCAAAGCAAGACTTACAAGGTTTACAATAAAAGGAATTAGTTTGTGGAGGAAAGTGTTCATGTAATCTTCAATGAGACACTTCCATATGGTGAGAAAGGCAACAAGGATGATCAAGACAGTGAACCACTACTAGTTCCTGGAGAGATCACTGATATGTCAAATGGAAAAACAGATATGATGAGTCAAGTGAAGGAAACAAGTGAAGACAATGCAACCTCCTCCTCTCCTTCTCAAGAGGACCAGGTACCCAAATCACCACCACTGAAGCTGAAGAAAGAGTTGTTGATGTAGTTCAAAGCACTCCACAAGTAGCAGGACGAGGAGTGTAGGGGAACCAGTCAGGATTACCCAGTTCTTCTACCAATGATATTCTAGTTCCAACTTGGAAACACAAAAGCTCCCATCCTCTCGATAATATAATCACCCCTTGATTCAAGAGTTCAAACTAGATCAAAAGCCAGAAATTCAATTTCCTTTCCAACCTTCCTCTCCCAAATAGAACCCAAAAATATTAAAGAAGCCTTGAAGGATGCAGACTAGATCACAACTATGCAAGATGAGCTGCATCAATTTGAAAGGAACAAAGTATGGAACTTGGTACCTAGACCCTCAGATAGAACCATCATAGGGATCAGGTGGGTATTCAGAAACAAGCTTGATGAACATGGAAACACAACAAGGAACAAGGCAAGGTTGGTCGTCCAAGGTTACAATCAGGAGGAAGGGATTGATTATGATGATACTTTCTCCCCAGTTGCTCGTATGGAAGCCATTATAATTCTCATTGCCTTTGCATCTCATATGGAATTCACTATGTTCCAAATGGATGTAAAAAGTGCATTTCAGAATAGTTTTCTCAAGGAAGAAGTTTATGTCAAGCAACCTCCAGGTTTTGAATGTCATGAACATCCTGAGTATGTGTTCAAATTGGATAAGGCACTGTATGGATTGAAGCAGACTCCTCGATCTTGGTATGAAAGGTTATCTAAGTTCCTCTTAGAAAATGGATTTACAAGAGGAAAAATATACAACACTCTATTCTTGAAGAAATGAGGAAGGAACCTGCTCATCGTTCGGGTATATGTGGATGATATCATCGTTGGGGAAACAACTGATTCACTGTGTGAAGAATTTGCAAAACTCATGGGAAGTGAGTTTGATATAAGCATAGTGGGCGAGCTGGATTTTTTCTTGGGTCTTCAAGTGAAGCAATCCACGAAGGGAACATGTATTAGTCAGCAGAAATACATCAAAGAACTTTTGAAGAGGTTTGATATGGAGGCATCAAAGATGATTGACACCCCTATTTCTACTGCCACTAAGTTGGACATGGATGAATCTGGATCACTTGTAAATCAAACAATGTATCGAGACATTATTGGATCACTACTCTACCTCACTGCCAGCAGGCCAGATATTTTGTTCAGTATGGGTTTATGTGCAAGGTTTCAATCAAATCCCAAGGAATCTCACCTAATGACAGCTAAAAGGATCCTGAGATATCTTAAGGAAACATGAGACCTGGTTCTGTATTACCCTTCAGGTGACAATTTTAATCTTGTTGGTTATGATGATGCTGACTATGCAGGTTATCTGGTGGACAGGAAGAGAACATCTGGAATGGCTCATTTCCTAGGATCATGTATAATCTCATGGGGTATAAGGAAGCAAAATTCAGTAGCTCTCTTAACAGCTGAAGCAGAATATGTCGTTGTAGCCTCCTACCATGCTCAGCTACTGTGGATCAAACAACAATTGGAGGATACATTGATTGTGTACCTCTTCTATGTGACAACACCAGTGCACTCAACATGACAAAGAACCCGGTCCAACACAAGAGAACCAAACACATTGATGTGAGACATCATTTTATCAGAGATAATGTGGAAAAAGGGCTTATTTGCATGAAGTTCTGTAGCACAGAAGAACAAATTGTAGACATCTTCACCAAAGATTTAAGCAGGGAACACTTTGAGAGAAACATGATGGCACTCGGGTTTATTAAACCTAATTGAGGACCTGATTCTCTTCTTATGGCTATGAAAGTCATATTCAGGTAAATCTAGCTAAAGTGTTTTCTGGCCAAGCCTAACTCATCTCTATACCATTGCAGGTAGACACGCATGATGATTATAGAAGTTGAAGGAAAAATGCATGAGATGCAAAAGAGAGTTGAAAATCTTTTTGAAAGACTGGTCAGGAACCTGGTTCTTGTACCACGTGTTAGTGTCTCGTGTTTTTATCATGCATATCTCAAAGGAAACAAATTTAACTGCCACATCATCCACCTTTTCAGACCATGTATATCACGTCTTTTCTTTCAAATCTTTTCACTTCCTCTTCAAACGGTGCACATTCCCACAAACCTATCGCCGTTTCAGAACCCGTTTCTCTCTTTCCTCATAATTAGCTCTTCTCTCCATAAAACCCCCCTCACTTCCTAAGCCTTGAACGATCACTTTTCGTTCTATCTAATCTCCCATAACCTTCATCCTAACTTTCCACTATGGCTGAAGAATAAGCTTCCTTACCCACTACGAAGGACAACATCCTCGACCCTTCTACCACTTTAGAACCACCTCCAAAAACCTCTATTTCTACCACTACCGACACTAATATGTCCAAACCTGATTACCTTTCACCTCCTATATCTCTCACAACTCCATCTAACATTATTCCTTCCTTAAGTGTTGAGGACTCATAAGCCTAAAAAATCGACATTGTTTCTTCTCTGTTCTTTGATACTCACACGGACCAGAACAAGGGTGAAAAAGAGGGTGTAACTCATCAAGAAAGAGGGGTTTCTGAGGAAGACACTGATCAATACATAATCTCTCCAGTCTTAGACATTATGGCTCCCATGGAATCACAGGGAAAAAAGGCAGCAGAAAACATAATGGCCATTGCTGCTGAGGGACTAGTGAGTGAATGACCTTCTACCCTGCCTGAGTCTCGGAGGGAAGAAACTGCGTTCATAGGAGAATAAGGAACCATTGTGCTCTTTGACCCCCCTGCACCTGAAGAAGCTATTGGAAACCCTACTGATGAACCTGATCCTCTCCGTGAGGAAACAGGTCATGAATCCTCTTCCCATGTCAGCTTCGACCCTGCTCCTTCTCCTCACTTTGACGCTGAGACTTTGGAGTCTATCCCTCCTGTTGAAAAACCTAGTGATGAGGATGATGAGGATGATATGGTTCTTAGTGCTCACTTCAAGATCAGAAAGCCAGCAGTCACTGCTGAGCCCCCTTCTAAGCGACCTACTACAAGGTTGCAAAAGAATGAGGCTTTTGAGTCTGCCTTAAAGAAAGCAGAAGGAGTAGCAAGAAGAAGAAGAGGCTGATGAAAGAAGGGGAAATTGTGTGTGACAAAAATATTCCAGTAGTATAGGTAGATGAGGATGCTTAGGAGGAACCAAGTTTTATTTAAGCTATCCAAGAAAAAAAAACAATTTGTTGAAAGTTCTTCAAAGGAAGTTCTCGAAAAATCAAGTAAAAAGTATGTGAAAGGTGGTGTCAGGTTTAAGCAAGTTGTGGAGGAGGAATATGTGTCTGAGGATAACATTCTGGTAGAATTAAGTGGTAAAGGGAAGTCCATTGCGAGGTCGGGGAAAAGAAAGTTGGGAACTGTTGGGGAACCCGGTTCTGCAAAGAAGGTGAAAAGTGAAAGTGTGCTAGGACAAGAAAGGTTGAGATATCAAAAGGTACTGTGGGGTCGCACATTTGACCCAGAAATATCAAAAATGGCGGGAATGAGACAAATTCTTGAGATGGTGGAATTTCAACAGTGGGGCCATCTGTTCAAGGTGGATGTGCCCAAAGTTTATGAGGATGAGGTCCAAAGTTTCTATGCCAACCTCTTCACTGTTGAAGGTGACCACACCTGTGTGTTAGTAAATGGAGTGGATATGTTATTGGATGCTACTGTGTTGGGGGATATTCTCAAGGTCCCATCTGAAAGGTTGTCAACTGTGCGAGGTGCGTGCTTGTGGATCAAATTTTAGGTGCGCCATTGTGAAGGAAAAAACCGTTCAGCATGGGGAAAGGGCACACAAGAAGGCTTTGCTTCCTATATACCAACTACTTTTCGAATTGGTAAACAAAGTTCGGTTCCCTCGTGCTGAAAGGGGGTCCATTACTTCCAGGTCTGATCTGTACCTAATGGAAGAACTCGATGAGTTTCCGTTTTATCAACTTACCTGCCATTATGATTGAACACATACAGAAAGTGGCAGCTTTCAAAGATGGGAACCATGGGCTTCAGTATGGCTTTCTTCTCACGCGTGTCTTCAAGTTTTCGATGTACCCTTAGGAAATCCCAAGATGGGGACCAAGTAACAAACCTTCTCAAATACTACACTAGAAGAATGTGAATGTATTGAAAAAGTTGGGGGAGTAGGGAGCACTTCAAGGATTTCTCAGCTCATCAATGCCTAGAACAGTGCCACATAGGAGATCAGGAAGTTGAAGGCAAGGAATGTCATTCTTGAGACTCAGCTTAGCCAGGCTGTAGCAGCACCAGGACCTTCTAGCTCCTCCAGTGAAGAAATTGCTCGTCTGTCTAAAGAAAATGCTGCTCTCAGGCAACATGTGGAGAACCTAAAAGAGAAACTGTTTGAAGAGAAAATGTCCGCAAATGCTCGGATGGATCTTGTTCTCAAAACCCTTGTTGCCTCTTCCAAGACTTCATCCTCTAGTGCCCCATAAGAAAATCTTCCAGGGACCAATGTCAAGTTTCTATCTTGTTGTTTTGATGACCTGTGGTAGTTGTTTTTTTGTTTTTTTTGTGGTGTGATTGTAATTCACTTGTACTGCTCCTGTCTTAAACAGTCCAAACTTGCCTTTGATGTAATGGCAAGTCATATGCTTTCTAAAATATCAATGAAGACTCTTTTTTGTTGTTAAATGCTTCTATTTTTTCTGCTTCTCTTTTCTATCATGTTGTGTGCACACATGTGCATGAGTTAGCTAGGCTAGACTTATTTATGTTGATTGCTTGTTTGTGTATTTTTAATGATGCCAAATGGGGAAGATAAATTGATTAATTGAAGCATGGGGATCTGATTAAGGGGGAAGCGTAGAGTCATGAGGAACTTGTGAAGTTCGCGGTACTTTATTTGGTTTATTATGCTCTGCAAATGGTTGTAAATTTCTAAAGTTTGTCATCATCAAAAAGGGTTAAATTCATGGGTTTAAAGTATCTAAGATTTACATTTTGATGATCTAAAAAACTTATTGTTAAGAACCAGATAAAGGACATGATGCACACTAGTTATATTTCTTTAGCAATGGATTTAAGCTAATGTAAGTTGTATGACTTCAGATAGAAAAGAATCAACTCAGGGACCTGATCCCTTGGAGTTTCCCTGACAATAGTACGAAGTCAACTCTACAACTAGAAAGTGACTACCTGCAACTGTGCACGCTACAATGCAGAAATAGTGCAACAGTCACTTCTTATTGGGAAGGACCTTGTACCAACCAAGTGTTTACATCATCCAAGTGATGTCACTCAAAGGATATTAACAAGGATCATTACAACAAAAACATTATTTGAACACTTGTGAGATTACTCAAGCATTAAAGACCTGATCATAGAGCAGTGAAGTCACAAGTGTATCAAGAACAAAGTGCAACACTACTACGGACCAGTTCCATAACAAGTCTTTTGTATGTTGTTAGTTGAGTTGTATCTTTGTATTTGTTCTTCATTGTAACTCCGACTTAGCTTATCTAGAAGCATTAATTAGGAACTTTGAAAACCATAAACATTTAATGTTTGTGTCGTGACTAGAGTTAGTCATGAGTTGAAGTCTTTGTAATAGGTGTATTGCAAAATGGCTTGTAATAGGTGCATTACAAGTTAGTGAGGGATTAAGAGTTTAATTCCTAGGTTGCAATAGGTTTTAATCTAAAGATTGCACAGTAGTGAAGTTGAAATACTACCAAGTGTAGGTTGTGGTTTTTATCCCCTTGAGCAGGGATTTTTCCACGTAAAAACCTCATGTGTCATTTACTTACTGTTACATTAGTTAGTAATGTGGTAACCGTTAAAGGACCAGGTCTCTGTACAGTTTGGTGGACTCATATATCTATCACACTTGTCCAAGTATAATCTCCCCAGTAAACAAATGGCCTCTTCCTTAGAACACGTGCTAAATCTTCCACATGCAATATCTTCTACTAAACCTAATACGCTATTCTACTCCAACTTCATGCAAATAGGAACAACCATTCCTACATACACTACTCACATGTCCTTAAATCACCCGTCCACACTCCACCAACATGCCAAGAATTCCATTAATTCATCAAAGGAGGTATAGGCTAATACAAATCCTTGGGAACCTATGACCCCATCACATGGCCAGCCTTCCTCTATTCCCTCACCAAATCCTAAACATTCCAATGATCTATGACCAACCACCCGTGCCTCAAGACCATCACTTAACTTCTTGGATAGAACTAGGACTAGTGGGGAGATCAATCTTCTTGCAACTAACCATCAATGGCCAGGAAAGTGTAATCCTGATCCAGAACTCCCAATTTCTAGCCCAAATTGTATCCGAAGGACTACAATTTGCAATAAACAACTATATGAACCACATATGGGTGAACAATATAATGCAACCTCTTTCTCCAAGGATGAACAACAATCTCGTACAAGAAATGTGTGCACAGTGGAATCTACCACCTCATTGCAACCAAAACCATTACCATCCATAGAATATGGGGATGGACCTCACATTCCCCCCCCCCCCCCCCCCCCCCCCCCCAGAGAAGATGATAGCTCTCAACCCAGTGCTGGTGCAATCTAGGTTCAATGGGATACCAAGTTGCACCAACTCCAATGGCACCAAATCTAGGAGACCCAGTTGAGGAGGAGATAGAGGAGCCAACCAATCTATTAGGAGAATTAGTGGTAGAATTATCGAACATAGACGAAGTCAAGGTATTTCCTACCCGAGGAGATGAGGGAGAAGAGGCATATTCTGATATGTCCAAATTACACTCTACAAATGCATCATGGACATTCGTCCCCCTCAAGATCCCACATTAAGGAATCATGCAATGATCCTGGTACCGTCTCTACGGAGGAATAATGTATTCCCTTAAGGGAGCCAGGAGAATGGATACCAGCAAATCCCAACCCCCACCATGAATCGTGCTAAAATTTTTATCATTTGGAATATTCGGGGAGGTAATAATGATGATTTTAGAAGGAACTTTAGATATATGTTTGCCACTCATCATCCATGCATGGTCACTTTATTGAAAAATAGGATGACGAACCATGTAACCTTGATGAATGAATTTGGTTTTACGGACATGATCGAGGTCCCTGCTCAAGGACAATCTGGAGGCATGGTAGTTATGTGGTACACCGACATGATCACAGTGAAAAACTTGTTTAGGAGGAACCATGAGAGTCATGCCTTTATTTAGGTACCACCAATAAGACACCCTTGGATTTATTCTTCTATTTATGCAAGCACTACTTAAATTATTAACAACTTGATGCAGATCAATATTGAAAATATTTCTTATAACTATAAAGGTGCCTAGCTTCTAGGGGTAATTTTACTGATGTTATGAAAGCTAATGAAATATTTGGGGGAAATCCTACTAACTCGAGAAGAGTTGCCAACTTATGGGCCAGTATCACTATTGTTTAGTGGCTATTAACTTCCTATAGCTACCATATACATGATTATTTCATATAGCTACTATTCAGTTGTTACGATAGTGTATTCACTGTATTCGCGTTGCTATATTCATGAATACATCAGCAAAAAATGCCTAAAAATTAGGGTTGTCTAGTTGTACGTGCATGTATTCACATGTATTCGCGCCATGTATTCATGAATACAGCAACAAAAAGTGCCTAAAATCATGGCAGTCCAGTTGTACGCGCATGTATCCACATGTATTCACGCTGTTGTATTCATGAATACATTAGTAAAAATTGCCTAAAATCAGGGCAAAAATTGTACGGTCATGTATTCATGAATACAACACCAAAAAACGCCTAAAATCAGGGCAGTCCAATTGTACGCGCATGTATTCACATGTCTCCGTGTTGTTGTATTCATGAATACAACAGTAAAAAACGCCTAAAATCAAGGCGGTCCAGCTGTATACGCATGTATTTATATGTATCTGCGCCATGTATTCATAAATACAGTAACGACAATCACCTTAAAATAAGGTATGTCCAGCTGTCTAAGAGATGGGAAAAACATAAATAGCGTATTTCATGCCTCAATGGTAGTATATACCATAAATACTTATTTTTCTATAAAATATAAAAGGTAGCTATAGAAAAATAATATTATAAATGATTTTGATTTATAATAAATAGGGTGTATACCTTTGCTATAAGAGGTAAAATTTCCATTATTATAATCTTAGGGACCTAGTGTGATGACCCACCATGTCAGCATGCCACATAGGCACCATTTGGCATATATTAATGCCATATGGAAGCTTACATAGGAAGAAGTCTAGATTTGTGAGAAGATTCTAGAGAAGTATGGACATTTCCTTTAGAAGATCCTAGATCCCTATGGATTTTCTAGGAAAGTCCTTGGAATCTTCTAGGCTTGTAGAGAATTCTAGAGAAAGCCCTTTCCTTGTAAATATTAAGGACTTGTATAATAATTAATATCTACACACTAGCCCCTAGAGAGACTGGTATATAAAAGGGGCCACCCATTTGTAATTCACCAAGCAAGCAATTCAAGTTCTCTCTAGTACAAAGTTTCATTTAACAATTCTCTTGTGTTCTTTCTACCATTCTCTTAGCGATCTTAAGTGTAGTAAGGCTGACTTGGCATAGCAAAAATGTGAGCAAGTTGTCAAGTGTCGCACGTGTACTTAGTTGACTACTAAGGACGTTACAACGTGGTATCAAAGCGAAGGTTGCAACTAAGGGAATGGCGAACGACAGAGAAATTAACGCTGCCAACACCCAAGCCAATGTCATCCAAAATTTTGCTGGCAAGAGTGGCCGTAACAAAAAGAGGAATGCCACCAACAAGAGCCAGGAGGTTCCAAGAACCATATGCCACTAAGTCTAGCGAGGATGAAATGGAGGTCCTGCCCAGGGGGATTGACGCCGTGCAGGTCTTTGGTCAACGCTTGGGGAAGGTGGAAGGCACACTTAGCGTTCTTGAGGAGCACACTCTTGAAGAGAATGAGAGTATCCGAAATGACTTGGAGGGACGTACACAGACCGATATGGAACTAAGGAAAACCATCACTGGCTTAGAGTGTAGACTCATGGAGTCTTTGAGTACTATCGATGTTGTGAAGGCAAAGATAGGGTCACTCGAGGAGCATATTAGTGTTGGCGTGACCGAGGCAACCAACAATGTTATGGTGACGAGGGAGGCTAAGATCGAGGCTCCCAAACCCCCAGTGTTCAAAGGTGTTCGTGATGCACAAGAAGTGAAAAACTTCCTTTGGCACTTGGAGAACTACTTCAATCATGGAAATGTGAGGGACAACGAGGCCATTACCAACATTGTAGTGTTGTACCTCTCAAAGACTACCATGCTATGGTGGAGAAGGGATATGGCCGACGTGGATAAAGTTCTATGTACTATTAGCGCGTGGGATCAGTTCAAAGTCGAGTTCAAGCGACAGTTCTTTCCAAAAAATGTCTTGTACGAGGCAAGGCGCAAGCTTAGGGAGTTGAAGCAAACAAGGAGCATACGCGACTACGTCAAGCAATTCACTACCCTTATGATTCAAATTCCCAACCTGACCAATGATGACTTGTTGTTCCACTTCATGGACGGGTTGCAAAATTGGGCTAAATAAGAGTTGCAACGCCGGAAAGTCGCGGATATAGACCAAGCCATAGTGGATGCTGAATCATTGACGGATTTCAGGCATGACAAGCACGACAAAGGCAAAAGAAAGGAGTCAAAGTCGAGTGGACGTCAGGGCTATGCCGAGAAGAAGGCGCATGCCGAGAAGAAGGGATGTTATATATGCGGAGTGCCGCACGGCTTCAGGAATTGTCCCGACCTCAAGAGCCTTAGTGCCATGGTCCGTGAACGAAAGGAGAAGCCGCAAAGAGAGAGTTCGGGAACCGCACAGTTGGGTATGATCGGATTATGTGGTGTTGTCACGAAGAAAGCTATCCAACCTACCGAGAATGGAAATCAGTACGTAGATTTCACCATTAGCAACAAGCACGCTCGTGCAATGGTGGATACTGGAGAAACTCATAATTTTATGACTAAGGATGCCATAAAGAGACTAGGATTGAAGCTTTCTTCAACCAACTCTCGCATCAAGACCGTGAATGTCGAGCTACAAAATGCTAGTGGGGTAGCTAATGGCGTTGGTGTCAAATTGGGAACATAGGAAGGTATGGCAAACTGTACCGTAACCGCTATGGATATCTTTGACATCATACTGAGTAAGAGTTCTTTAGACATTGTCATAATTTGATCGGTCCATACCTCCAACATCTCTTGGTTATGGAGCGAGAAGGAGATTGCATGGTACCAACAATGACTATGCCACACGGACATAGCCAATCACAACTCTCATCTATGCAAGTTGTCAAGGGGGTCAAGAAGGGGGAGCCGACGTTCGTGGAAACCATCACAAGTCTGGAGGAAGACATGAGTTTTCAAGAGACACCACTGCCTTGCATAAAGAAGTTGCTTGAGGAAAACAAAGATGTAATGCTCTAGGAGTTGCCTAAGCACTTGTCGCCTAGGTGAGAAATGGATCACAAGATTGAGTTGGAGCCAGGGGCTAAGCCACCCACATTCGCCCCATATCGTATGGCGTTGCCCGAACTAGAGGAGCTCAGGAAATAATTGAAAGAGTTGCTGGATGCTGGTCACGTTCGCCCATCAAAGGCACCTTTTGGTGCACCAGTATTGTTCCAGAAGAAGAAGGATGGATCATTGCATTTGTGCATAGACTACCGAGCACTTAATAAGGTCTCAATGAAGAATAAGCACTCGATCCCACTCATTGCTGACTTGTTTGATAGACTTAGGCCAGGGGCGACCCGACGTATTTTGGGGTCTAAAGCCAAACTTTAACGAGGGGCCTTAATGTTTTTAATTTTTTATTATTATTTGAAGTCAATTTTTCTAGTTTTTTAGATGCAAAGTTACTAATAATTTTCTTATAATCATTTTTTCCTAATAAGTCTTTCTCAATTGACAATATAGCTAACCTATTTAATCTCTCTTGAGACATTGTTGATCTTAGGTAAGATTTTGTCAATTTTAATTTTGAAAAGCTTCTTTCCGCTGAAGCAAAGGTAACAAGAATTGTTAACATTATTCTATAAGCAATATAGGCATTTGGAAAAGAATCAAGTTGAGTATATCAATTAAACTATTATCTTCTACTTGTACTACTTCCCTTAATACTTTCAACCCAGAAAATAAATCTAAACCATCAATATCAGATTGATTATTATGCTTTAAGAAAAATTCAAGATTAAGGCAATGTGTTTTTAAATTTCCATCATCTAGCGATCTTAGTTTTTTACCACTAAATAGAAAACAAAAAATATTTTCATACGCTTCAATTGTTCAAATCTATTTTGAAGTGAAAAAATAGCCTTGTCTACTATGTATAAAAAGTAATCAACTCTAAAGTACTCTTCAAGAGACTTTGAGATTTCATTATCAACATTCTCATCAAATTGTTTCTTCTTAGATATCACACGTTTCTTACGAAATTCGGGTTCAATATTCATTTCAAATGCAATTTCTTTGGCATAAATCATAGCAATTGCAAATCATTCTTCTCTATATTTGTTAAAAAAAGAAATTATACCTTTTAATGATCTATGGCAACATCAATATGCATGTCTTTTGACTGCATACTTTTGCTAACTGAATTAACAACAAATAATATATCATACCAAATAGTCATACCCAATAAAAATTCAAAATTTTCGAGTTCATCTGTTACTAAGCAATTAGCTTCACTTTTAGTTTTTGGATCATCACTAATTTCTACTAATTTCAATAAAGCATCTCTTATTTGTGGAGTTTGAAATCTTATTGCTTTAATGCTTTGAACACTCTACCTTTTTTTAAATCAATACACTGAACTCTGAACCTCCACAATAATGCTTGATCTTTGGCTATTGTAGAATGGAAGCTTGAATTGAAGAACAAAGTACAAAAATATAATATAGAATAGTGCACACGTTTTTGTTTTCACTTTGCTTGAGAAAGTGTGACTTGTGATAGAAAAGTTAAAACTTTAAAGTAAAAGTTGTACTTGTTTATATACTACAACCAATAAGATAAATTCCTACCTAATTTATTATTTTCCAAGATATCCTCCTTATAGAGGGACTCTTTCCATTCCCAAAAAGACTCTTTCCATGCCCAAAAAATTAGTAACGTTGGTTACTACCATGTAATTTTACTTTCAGATTTTATTTTATTTTAACAATAAATTACCATGAGTAATAAAGTGGGCCCCTCCCATTGGCATTCACTATCTCAAATTTGTGTTCTCTTTTTATACAAACTTCCCACGTGTTGTTTCACTTTATAGTTTCTTTTTATTATATATATATATATATATATATATATATATATATATATATATATATATAGAGAGAGAGAGAGAGAGAGAGAGAGAGAACTTAGGTATACCAAAAAATGGGCCCCCCCCCATAAATGTGGGGCCTAAAGCGGTTGCTTTACCTACTTTATGGACGGGCCGCCCCTGACTTAAGCAAGCCAAGTACTTTACCAAGGTGGATCTTCGCAAGGGCTACTACCAGGTTCGCATTGCAGAAGGGGATGAGCCAAAGACAACATGAATGACGAGATATGGAGCTTTGCGTGGTTGGTAATGCCCTTCAGTTTAGCACCGGCCACATTTTGCACCCTTATGAACAAGATTTTCCATCCCTATCTTGATCAGTTCGTGGTAGTCTACCTAGGCGACATACTCATCTACACCAACACCTTGGAGGAGCACATGAAGAACTTAAATAAGGTTTTCCAAGTCTTGCGGGAGAACGAGCTATACATCAAGAGGGGAAGGAACTGTTTGCTAAGGTTAATAAATGGAGTAGTATTGAAGAACAAGCCCTCAGACTTAAATCCAGGGCAAGTTGGATTATGTGTGGTGACACTAGATCCAAGTACTTTCATGCACAATGGAAGATCAAACAAAGCAAAAATACAATCATATCTATATATACAGACACATGGATAAAGCTCACAGACCCTACACAGGTGGAAACTAAATTTATTACATTATTTATAGGGCTAATGTGAAATTGTAGTGGGGACATTATATGTCCAAACTTTAGAAGTTATAAAAAAGGTCCATGCTTGAATATGGAACAGAAAGGTGCATTGATACACCTAGTCACAACAGAAGAGATAGACATAGTCATCAAAGACATACCAACAGACAAAGCTCCAGGGGTAGATAGACACCCTATAGAGTTTTTCACCAAAAAACTGGGACCTAATGAAGGAAGAAGCTTATGTTGCAGTGCAAAGCTTCATTGAAACAGGGAAACTTTTGAGAAAGTTGAACTACATAGCTATTACACTTATTCATAAAGTTAGCTCGCTATCTCAGGTTAAAGGCTATAGGCCTATTGCTTGTTGTAATACCTTGTACAAGATTATTGCCAAGGTTCTACAACTGAAGAATCAAGAAGGTGATTGGTAATCTACTTGGGCACTCATAGTCTGCTATTATAGAAGGAAAAACTGTCATTGACAACATAATTTTCAACCATGAGTTGTTCAAAGGGTACAATAGAAAAGGTGTCTCTCCTAGATGTGTTATGAGGGTGGATTTAAGAAAGGCCTATGATACTATAGACTGGAGGTTTCTGAAATGCTCACTGATCTTGGGTTTCCTTTCAAATTCATTGAATGGATTATGGAATGTGTTACTGCTGACACTTTCTGACTATCTCCTTTGAATCGTTTCCATGCTTCAAAAATCGTTTCTGTCTCCTTCTGGCAGAAATTGTGAATTTGCCTTCTGAACTTCCTTGTTTTTGCAGTTGAGATGTACTTGTAAAAAAACTTATTGGTCATATCTTCCCATGTACTGATAGAACCTGTAGGTAATCTACTAAGCCATTGCTCAACGTCATCTTTCAATGAAAAGAGGAATGCCCTTAAGTAGACTGCATCCTTTGATACTCCATTATATTGGAAGGTGTTCATGATATCTCCAAAGTCTATTAAGTGAGTATTAGATTCTTCGTTCACCTTCCCTATGAAAAGTGAAGTTGTTTTGGATAGTTTGGAGCAAGCCTTGCTTCAATTCGAAGTTGTTGGTTGCTATGGGTGGGGGTCTGACACTTGACAGTCCTTGATTATAGACTGGCCTAGCATAGTCACCTAATGATCTTCCAGTACTGGGTGATGCATTCTCGAACTGGTCTTCAACCAACGGTCGATTTAGATTGAATCTTCGACCCCCATCATCATTGACGATATCATCAACAATTCTACGTGCAGCTTCTAGTTGTGCTACCCCTCTTGCAGCTAAGTCTACTCCATCATTCTCTTCGTTTGCCATGGTGTCTTGAGTCGAAGTTTGACCCAAGAATTTTTCTGTTAGGTCTCTTTCTTTTCTTAATTGTCGCATGTGTTTACGATGTGAACTCCTTATATCCATTTATAATGAAAACTTTTCCGATGCCAGGCGAACGGGGCTCCCAGGCCGGGATGTCTGGTATAATAATTTAGAAAAGGCGGAATTGGATAACTTCTTTGGCTTGATTGAGGCTTTTGTAGTGTGTCCTATCTACAATAGAGAAAGCCTTATTACCTTATAAGGATAGACATAATGCTTTAACCTTCCCAGCAGGTAAATTCGTAGGCGTCTATTTTAGCGAAGAATTTTTTTATGCCCGAAACTTGGGTTATAGAATTTTGGCCCCTATATTTAATCTTAAGTAAAGTGAAGTCAAATCAATGAAGTCAACAACCCAACCTCTTTGTTTGAAGCTTTGCCAGGAAGCTTCTACTTGTTGAAGCTTTGTTTCCCCTAATTCCGAAACACAACAATAGACTTGCCACTATAGTATAGGAAAAAGCTTCTCTTTGATAAGAGGTCATAGGGGAGTTCAGAAAGGATCTGATCGTAGATAGAGACTTCAACTTGTGTTGTGCCATTAGAAGAAACCAAAGGCAATTAGTTCATCTTTGAATAGGTAGCCCGGTTAACCAGACAAGCTAGAGGGACTTCCTGCCATAGAGGAAAGGAAAGATCTGGGACCTGTACTCCCCAACTTGGGAACTCTGCTTATAGCGAAGGGAAGGAGCCTCTTTTTATGCGACACTACTATGGTGAAGAGTGAACCGAGACTCTTTTTATTGAGATTTCCCCCGGGTTTCTGCTTCATTCAAGTCTTAATTCAAGGAAGGACAAGTCCTTATCATCCCGATCGGGATAGACAGGCCTGCCTCGCTGCGGGTCATCACCTCAGGCTCTTTTTCTGCTTTCTGTCTGTCTACAAGCGGAAGGCGTTAATGAAAATGTGTCCCGAGTTCAGCCTTTACTTTGAATTAGACTTAGGCTTTAACGAGGCTTCTTCCTAAATATCAATTACCAATAGATTTCAGACTGATGTAAGGCTTGAATAGACAGGAAGAGATGGATAAAGGAAGATTGCATATTTCTATTCAAAGAAAGCCCTTTCTTTTGAGTATCTTTAGTGAGCCTATAGATGGATACCCTACAGAGCCCGTAAACTCCCGATTTAGACATGAAAACAGGCCATTCCAGACCTTTTACTCATGGAACGAGAAGACCTTGGCAGCTGTCTGAGCCTTCCCTTGATTGTGCCTTTAGGCTTTCTTCTTGCTGCTTTGTTTGCGCTTTCGAATCCGCTTCTGTAAAGAAATGAGAAGAGAGAGGCGTCGTCTAACTAAGGACGATGATGGAAACTATCCCAGAAAGGTGAGCAAGAAGAGTTTTCACTACTATCTAGTATTGAAAGAAAAGAAGGCCTACCTTCGCTTTGTGCGCTAAGAACTTTCTTTCCTGTAGGATAGGAAGATAAAAGGAAATTCTTCAGAGTGAAACTGAACCAGACAAAGGCCCTTCTCTCTGTGATCAACTTCCTTTCGTAGTACCCATACCCCCAGGGGAATTCGAATCCCCGCCGTCTCCTTGAAAGAGAAGTGTCCTAACCACTAGACTATGGGGGTATATTGAATAGACTTTGACTAAGAATAAGGTTCCATTCTCTTCCACTCTCCAACTCTGGTTCGTAGGGTATCACTTCCTTTGAAGACGATCGAGTCATGCACCAGAGAATCAAACTTGTATCCTGCACACAAGTAAGAAATGTGAATAACTAAAGTAAAAATTGGTTCATGAATTAGTACTAAAAACTAGTTTAAACACTATTGATTGCCAATCCCCGACAAAAACGCCAAAATTTGACTAGCACAAAACATATCACAAAATTATTGATCGGTAATCAAATATAGTATAGTTTAATTATCGTCTCCACATGGATTATATTTAAACAGTATTCGAATAATCTTCAGTTGATTACAATCCAGAAAAATTGACACTTGATTTGATGATTATTACTACGATTAACTACTAAAAGCTAAGCAAGTAACAGTTGATCACAAAAATACGTGTTTCTAGCCTACCATCAGTTACCACTGTCTCATACTCCTTGGTACTAAATGGTGGACTTACAAAACCATTTCAAGGAAAAAGATGGATTCGACAAGGGGATCCCGTGTCCCCATACCTCTTTGTCATTGCTATGGAGTACCTGCAAAGAAAAGTGATACAACTGGAAAAAAATGGTGATTTCAATTTCCATCATAGATGCATGAAACTGGGCATCATTCATATCTGCTTTGCTGATGATATGATCATGTTCTGCAGAGCAGACAATGAATCCATCAAAATTCTTCAGGGTGCTTTTCAAAGGTTTTCTGCAGCTTCTAGGTTACAAGCTAACATTGATAAAAACTCTATTTACTTGGCTAGGGTGGATGCATGTGAAAGACAAGTTATTGGTTCTTTTTATTCTTGCTCGGAGCTGGATGATTAAAAATTATCATGTCCAGTTCCCTCGGGGGATGGATCTATAAGAATTCACCTATCCCAATAACAAAAAAACCTGACTTGAATGATCCTGTATTAAGAGATAAATTGGCTAAAAGTATGGGTCATAATTATTATGGAGAGCCCGCATGGCCTAATGATCTTTTATATATTTTTCCAGTAGTAATTCTAGGTACTATTGCATGTAATATCCTGCAGCTACTGGGGTTTGAAGAATGTACTCTTCCTTTTAGATACATGGGAGTACCACTGTCATCTAAAAAGCTAATTGTTCATCAATGCCTACCCCTAATTGAGAAGATCTCAGCAAGAATCAATTGTTGGTCTGCCATGATGCTTTCTTACTCTGGTAGATTACAGTTGATAAAGTCAGTGTTGTTTGGTATTCTAACCTAGTGGGCACAAATATTCCTCCTCCCCAAGAAGGTTATGAAGATGATTGAAACAATGTGTAAGTCATTCTTATGGACTGGTGTGGCTTCCATCACAACAAAGCACTGATATCGTGGGAAAAGATCTGTATGCCCCAAATTGTTGCTGGCCTAAATGTCATAAATCTGTGCCTATGGAACAAGGCAACTATACTCAAACAATTACGAGTTGTAATAAAAAACCGTTTATGGATAAAATGGGTACATAATTGCTACATTAAAAGACAGATCTTGGAGCACATGCCCACACCTAAGGTTGCAACTTGGGTGATCAGGAAAATCTTAGAGACAAGAGAGACTCTACAGAGTCCGTCCATGCAGGGTTCCTTGATTGATCGACTGAAGTATTCCAGGTGTAAAAGCAATTTTCGATTAAGCAAGCCTACCTCATGCTGAGGCCCCAAAGGTTCCTTGGAAGAGCATAGACGGACAAGTATCCATCCTAGATTCAAAGTCATCCTATGGTTGGCTGCACATGAAAGACTAGCCACAATGGATAGACTATACAAAATTGGTGTGAAGGTGCCTCATGATTGTGCATTTTGCAAAGCAAGTACTGAAACACTAGCACATCTATTCCTTGAATGTTCAGTAACTAGGAAAGTGTGGAGCAGACTGTTGGTTTGGTTAGGCATGGGAAGGAACATAGCTGGCTGGAAAGAGGAGCTCAACTGGGCATGTCGCATGGCTAGGAAGAATACAGGCGTGGAGTCATTAGTAGCTATGTGTTTGCTATGCTAGTTTACAGTATATGGAGGGAAAGAAACATGATTAGATTCCAACAAGACACTTTCGAGGAACACATAATATGCAGAGAGATTGTCCTCCATGTGCACACTAGAGGCAGAAGATATCCATCCCAGCAGCACAAATTACACAACTTAGAACGATTTCCTTAGAGTTCTATGTATGTAAGTGTAGTGCACATCTTCTGTATCTAGTCTATTGAATAATTCCTAAATTTGTAGTAGACATGGATGAAACTCGTAATCTAGGAATATACTTATATTCAGGAAAGTAATTGGTCAACAACTACTTGGCATTGTACTGAAAGAAAATTAATACGTAACAATCGTCCCAATATTATCACTTCATAATAATTCTTTAATATTCGCATAAAGAATCTATATTACTATAGTCCTCAAATAATTATTATGTGAACCTATATACATTAGGACTTGTAATATATTTGGTCAGTCGGTCAAAAGTAATTACAGTTGTTAGTTAAATATATAAAAAATATTTGTATAAAATATATTACATATCATAATTAGTAATATATAAAAATATATATTTTCGGCTATTATTTTATATATAACAAGAGTATAAATTTCCGATACAGGACTACATGTATACATGCACGTTAACCAAAGATCTCCTTTTACTCCTTTAGAGCCAACGGTTACATCCCGCATTTCCTCAACCACCGAAAACAACCCCCCAACAGCGCGTGAGTTTCCAACTCAATCATACAGCCAGCTTGCACAGTACCTAATCATCATTTTTTGTCACATACCCCACCGCGCGTATAAAACTATTCATCCATTCCGTCTTTTCTTCTTCCTCTTTCTCATTCTTCCTCCTCCTCCTCTCGCGAAGCGCTAGAAAATTCACATTCTACCATTCCAGAGCCCTAATTTCGCAGGGCCTAGATTTCCTATAAATTCACCCTCGATTTCGCAGATAAACCCCTAATTCTCTAGCCCAAAACACTCCGTTTCCTTCGAATTTGGCTTTCCAAACCCTAGATCTGATCCACATTTCCAATTTTTTCATAAATTGGAAATTTTACTAAAGATTGATTGACCGATTGAGTGATTGCCGTTAAATTTTCACGTATGGTAGGCATGGGAAGGGTTGAAAACGAGGCAATTAACAAACCATCTTCATCGTCCTCGACTTCATCATCTCCGGCGACGACTACGTCGACGTCGGTGACGGAGACGGTGAATGGCTCTCACGATTTTAAGATCACGGGATATTCTTTGTCCAAGGGGATTGGGGTTGGGAAGTACATCGCTTCTGATACGTTCATGGTAGGTGGGTATTCGTGGGCGATCTATTTCTATCCTGATGGAAAGAGTATTGAAGATAACTCCACGTATGTTTCGTTGTTCATTGCCTTAGCGAGCGAAGGCACGGATGTGAGGGCGCTTTTTGAGCTGACGTTAATTGATCAAAGCGGTAAGGGTAGGCATAAGGTGCACAGCCATTTCGGGAGATCGTTGGAGAGTGGGCCCTACACTCTTAAATACCGTGGAAGCATGTGGTGAGTTCCCTTTTATGGGTTCTTTCTTTAACTTTTTGCACGGTGTGGTCTAATGCAGTTGAATTTCACTGGCTATTCAACGCTGGTTTTACCTGACCTCTGTCCTTTCCGATAAAGTATTGTTTGATGGATTGGTTGATTGACTTACTCTTTTGTACGGTGTACTTTAATGTATGGGCTTGTGTTGTGGTACTTTTGATTTTGTGACACTGGGCGCTTTAACCTTGTCCTTGTCTTTGTGAATTGACTTGCTTAACTTTTAGTAGAAGAAATTGCAACCAGCAGTCATCTTCGCACGTCTGGTTCGTCCCTGTCTACCTTTACATGGTTGTGCTGTAGTTCCTATTCTCATAACGTCTTTTCTGATGTACTCATCTTACCTGATAAAAAAAGAAACTTCTATTTTGATTTACCCTATTTAAGAAAGGGAGAATGTTTACGTTTCATGTGAGCTTTTGAAGTATGCTAAAACTTGTTGTGGTTTTGTTGATGATTGAAATTAGCACTTCAGACCAGAATTCAGTTGCAGCATTTGACTTAATTTTTTTTACTTCACATATCACCTCCTCTATCCATGTTTGTCGAACCTTTTGTTTATTTAACATGCATTACATAAATCTACATGGGCTAATTTGGCTTCTGCAGGGGATATAAGCGATTCTTCAAAAGAACTGCTTTAGAAACATCAGACTACCTGAAGGATGATTGCCTGCAAGTTCATTGCTGTGTTGGTGTTGTGAGGTCCCGCACCGAAGGACCTAAAACTTACTCCATCCCTCTACCACCATCAAATATTGGACTACATTTTGGACAACTCCTTGAAAGTGGGAAGGGTACTGATGTAAACATTGAAGTTGATGGAGAGATATTTACTGCTCACAAATTGGTACTTGCTGCGAGGTCACCTGTGTTCAGAGCACAACTCTATGGTCCAATGAAGGATCAAAATACAGAGCATATAAAAGTAGAAGACATGGAAGCCCCTGTTTTTAAGGTCAAAGTCATATACCTCGGTCCCCTTTCCTTCCCTTATCTCTAGATTTGACTTCTTATAATGTGAATATCATTAACGTGATCTGTAAGTATTTGTGCTGAACTTGGTATTTGCATTACTGTACTACTATGAAAACTTCTCATTCCATTTATTATCTCAGTTGTCATTGCATTTTCTTTCACACTGCGATTAAGCATTTTTTTCCGAAGTTGCTTGCACCTGCAGCAGTTAATTGTTATTTTCTGCCTCTTTTTTTTTTGATGAATATTTTCTGTCACTCTTAATAGGTTTCATAAGTTTTCCCTCCAATAGAGACCTGGTAGTTCAATACAGAGTTTTGACCCATAGTTAAGTGTTTAAGAAGGTTATAGGTGGACAAGGAATTGTTCTTTACGGATTTGTGATGTATTCAGTTGAACAGTTTCAGCTTGGAAGGCTAAAAGTTGTCAGTATGAAGCTATTTCGGAAGACATGTAGGAACTTTATGCTCTACTATATGATTTTCTCTTTGTTGGTTTGTTTTTCCAATTGTCATAAAATTGAAGACCTCTCTTGCTGTAAACTACTTGTATGTGATGCATCTACTTGCTAACTCTTCCAACTCATGGGAAATTTACATCATGGTGCTTTTGCTTTGAATTTTCTACCTTTTACTTTCTAATCTCAAAAAGATGGAAGTTGACTTCCATTGATGATAATATTCCTAAAGTTCAGTTGACATTGGTGGGGGATAAATGGTTATGAATTTGTATGCAAGTATTAAGAAGTGCAACTTCATTTGGCTGGTGCGAAGTAGGTATGCATTCAGACAACAGTCAAATAACTTCTTTAACTTGCTTATCTTGGAAATTGTTAATGCGTTAAATTGTTTTTTGTCCCAAGCATTGCAGTGGTTGTAAACTTAAATACATTGATCTGATCCCTACTTTAGGAATGCTCAGTGTTGTTAAAGTCTCCGTCGAGGCACTTTTAAGTCTGGAAATTAGATACAACATAAGCTAGGTGTTGTGTGTTGCTTTGTTGCTGTTTCAGTGTAAGCACCGAGGCACTAAAGGGACACATCATTGCCCATTTTCTATAATCTTGACGAGGGTGACACTAAATAATGAATGTACCTTGCAATTTGACATACTAAATATCAATCAAAAGTTATGGATGAATATGTATGATTAAGAATAGGAGATTATAGATACTTGTTTTATCCACTTACTTGCTTCTTCATTTTTGCATGTTTTCACTGGACCCATGGTGATTGCTCGTTATGTTTAAAGCCCAAGAACACCTTTCTATGCTTTTTGCCTTTGGTAACATTGCATCTGTGGTGTACTTGTTCAAGCTGTTTAATTTATTACAGTATCAACAGGAAGCTAAGTAGATACCGCAGATGCCAATGGAAGCCGTATTTGGAGTTCAATTTTGAGTTATATTTTTTTATTTGCAATTCTGATGTGGCATTATCCCTTTTCATTATACTTTTGTGATTTAATTTTGCATTAGTTGCTTTAATTCTCGCGTATGTTGATGGCAGGCTCTTATTCATTTCATTTACTGGGACGTGCTTCCGGACATGGAAGAACTCACAGGATTGAACTCAAAATGGGCATCGACCTTAATGTCTCAACATCTGCTTGCGGCTGCTGACCGTTATGGGTTAGATAGGCTCAGGTTGCTCTGCGAGGCTAACCTGTGTGAGGAAGTTGCGATTAATACTGTTGCAACAACTTTAGCCTTGGCTGAACAGCACCATTGTTTCCAGCTGAAATCTGTCTGTCTCAAATTTGTTGCCATGCCAGAAAATCTAAGAGGTCATCTTTTATCTCCTGTTCAACTCATGTTATAGTGCTACATCATAGTTGCGATTCAATTTGATTATTTGGTTCAACTTTCAAGTACTTGACTTTTTGTGTTAATTTTAACACATTTATACTTTTTTGGCATCATGATCTACAAATAAACTCTCCTAATTGTAACTCTCAAAAGATTTAATTCCCCTTATGAAAATTTTCTGTAATAAAATGTACTTGTGCTTTATCTCTGTAAAATGAAAATTTAGAAGTTCTAATTTGATTTTCAACAATTCTTTTTATGTACTACTGAAAATATTGTTGCTAGTTAATTTGGAAGGGAAGATGTCTGGCCATTAATTCAGGTCTATATTAGTATTTCTGAAATGAGTTTCAATTCGTCATCCTTATTTCTAAAGGGGTTCAGGTTTAGGAACAAAAGAAAAAGTGAAAGAAGACTCGCAACTCTATAATTTGGTGATGCCATTTGTCAGTGTGGATCATGGAATTAACTTTATGCTCAACTGATAGGCCTAAAGGACATAGTTACAATATTTTTGTGCAAATTGCAATTTATATGCCACCACTTCAAATCCAAGTTAGCATAATTGAAAATGCCAATTGATTAGTAGATTTCTTTTGGTAACATGCATCTAGATTTTACATGCTATATAATTATTGTTGGCATTATGCATTTGATGTTCATTGACCATTTGTCCCTTTGATTTTTAACTTGTCGTATCCTTAGCATAGTATTTTCATCCAGGAACCTTTTGGAGAAAAATTATCCTAAGCACCTTGGTTCCATTCACCTCTGAGGTGAATCCAGTATTTTTTTGGGATTTAAAGTTGATAGGTTCCACCTTTAAATTCTTAGCATTGATCTTATTATAGGATTGCACAAACAAAGTGAATTTTGTTCTAGCTCGTACATACTAGTGTCAGAGTTATGTTATTAGTTGATACTGATTGAGTTATGTTATTAAGCGGTATTGACCAGCAGTCTTTTCTTATGCAGCTGTTATGCAGACTGATGGTTTTGACTATTTGAGAGAGAGTTGTCCTCATGTCCTTACAGAACTGTTGGAGTATGTTGCCAGGGTAAGTGAACATTCTGGCATTGCCAGCAAGCTAGGGAATGAGGTTATCCTTGATGGCGGCGATGTTAACGGCCGGCGCGTCAAACAAAGATTATAATTGAAGTTCTGAATGCCAAACTGTGGTCGTTTCTAGGATAGGAATATTATTCATGACGCAGCTTGTAGTTTGACATAGATGTAAATTTGGGTCTGTCAGTGTCATTGATATTGTAATCATCTATAATAATATCTTGTTCCTAGTAATATGTATTTGTGTATGGTTCCCGCTACTTGAAGCTCTTGATACATTTCCCAAGAGTTTCGGCTTCTAACTCTTTGTTGATAAGGTTCTCTTTATTCCCTCTACTTATGTGCGGTTCCTTCTTGTATTTGAACTTGATATTTTAGCCCTTGATTTGTTTATTGGACACGTAATTTATGCTGTTATTTGGGATATTGTTATTCGACAGACAATTAGGTGATAAATATTCGTCAGCGTTGAAGGTCTACGATGAAACTAATTTACCGCTCCACAAATAGGCTTGTAGGGCTTCTAACATTATAATCCCACGTTGGTGATTTGCGGATCATTCCGCGCCGCTGTTAAACTTTTGTCCATGTTTGAGGAATTTGTGCAGAGATAGCTTGGCGCTATGGAATTTTTTTTTTCATGCCGGTGGGTATGCGGTATGCCTTGCTACAATCTTCATCTTACCTATCTGGTTAAATTGTTAACAAATTTTATAACTTGCATACATATGTCATGCGGATTGACAATTTACAAGATCAATACCCTAACACTCTGTTTGGATCACTGTTTTCCGTCGTTTTATAATGTATCGTATTGTACTGTATTGTATTGTATCATATCGTTTAATGAAATAATGTTTGGATAGATTATATTGTTTGTTGTTGTTAAATAACATTTTGATGTTTGGTTTGACTGTATAGTAATGTACTGTAACTGATAAGTTTACTAAAATACCTCAATTGTTTTAAATATTTAATTTATCAAGAATAACACATAAAAATTATTCAAGAAAACCCCTTTCTACTAATTTGTCACTAATTATGTCTTATATATAAATTAAGTAATTAAATTTATGCAAATTCTATCAGAATTAGTTGAACAAGTTAATAATATTAAAAATCATAATAAGTATACACAATATTCATAATAATAAAAATTTTAAAAAAAATATTAAGTCCTATTCAGACAAAAGTAAAATAAAACCTTTACCTGAGGAATATGGAGAAGCGACAGAAGAACAAAACGAGTTTTTCACGTATGTAGGTAATTATATAGGTTATATTTGGAATGCTATCGTTGAGAATTTATATAGGTTATTAGACTTCACGTAGAATTCTATTATAAAATTATATGAGAAAGAGACTTTGCTATTATTTAAAATAAAAAAAGGTAAAGGGTAAAATAGAATTATAAAGTAATAAGTTAGGGAATAATTAGAAAGAAAAATAGGAAACAATCTCACCACACCAAATCAGTTGTTTAAAAAAAATGGGACTTTTCATTGTTCCGGAACAATGGATTTAACAATACAATACAACCAATTTTAACTAAACAATCAAAACAAACATTGTTCTGGAAAAACAATACAATACGATTACAATGGGTAACAACCATCCAAACAAGCTGTAAAAGTTTTTGCAATTGTATTTTGCATATCAATTTTTAAAGTTTTGGAAAAAATGTGTATATGTAAACTAACGGCGTGTATCGGAGGGGATGGACCGGGAAGGTCAGGAGAAAAAACAACCTGTTTGATTAGTAGGGCGGGCTGGTTAGTGGATGGCATACCGGGATGTTAGTGGGCTGGGTAATTTCGAGTTCTAGTGGGCCCGCCAGGTTTCAGGCCTATTCCGGTTTGAACCAAGCCGTTTTTTGTGTGTGTATTATGTTTTCTTGTTCAATGTAATTGATATTTAAGTGTATTTAAACTTTAAAGTGTTAATTTTGAAATTTGAATTTTAAAATTAAAAAATTGAAATTAAGTGACTACATAATAATAATAATAATAATAATAATAATAATAATAATGTAAGGATCAAACTCCAAACACTTTCATTTCATATTTTCATTGCATAATATAACTTCAAATTATCTTGCAAGTTCTATTTTAATTTTTTCATTTTTGAACTTGCAAATTAAACGTTTACAACAATTAAAAGGTTAGTGTTTACTACTGCCGTATGCTAATAAGAGCAAATTGTCCAATAAACTAACACATCAAACTTAATAAGTCTAATAAATTTAAAAAATAACACAAATTATCTCAAATCAACTTAAATACGAATTTCTGGAGGACCCTCAAGACAACCCTTAATTTGCTTCCTTAAACTATATGTGCTCTCCCACTTTCGATGAACATTAAAGTCTCGACCATAGTTCTTGAACTCTACTTTGCGAACTTCTTCATTTTCTTCTACCACTTCAAAGTGTTCCCAAACAAGTGAGCGCACTTTAGAAGCACGAGGCATGCTTGAACTTGTACCTAACAAAAATGGTACCCACACTTCACTTGAAAATTGTAATTCTGTAGTGGCTACCGTAAATAATTGATAAAACTTGAAATAATAATTAATTGAGAATTTGAGAGAAATAAACAATTCAAGAGGGAATTGAGAGAGAATTAGAGTAGTAGAGAGAGTTTATTAATCATAAGAGGTGGGTGGGGGAGGGGGGGGGGGGACTTTTTTTGTAGGGGGACCGCCCGAAATGGTAAAAAGTGCA
>ML278928.1:69525-90410 GCA_005239495.1 Nicotiana undulata
GGGGGGGGGGGGGGGGGGGGGGGGGGGGGACTTTTTTAGTAAGGGGATAGGCCGAAATGGTTAAAAGTGCAAAAAATGACTTCCCCAATGGTCATTTTTATTTATTTTTGACCATTGGCAACAATCAGAATTAAAAAAAAAAATTGCAACTTAAATCAGGCTGAACACGGTTAAAACTCTTGAACGGGTTACCGAGCTAGCCGGGTTCCTCTGCACTAGCCAAAAAAGGTCTGACCCCGTCAGGCACAATCCCCTACACAACCAAGCCGTTCCACCCCTTACCGGACCGAACTGACCGAATTGAACCAGGTTATTAGTGGGATGGCTCGGTCCGATTAACATCTTTAATGTAAATTATGTACTGTAAAAGTATATCATTTATATTACTACAAATGTTATAGAAAGCATTATTTTAGTCCTCTTAGTTCAAGCTATTAGTACTTAATAATAGTTTATTTTTTTATTATCAATGCCTCTAGAAAGAAAGTACTAGTCTTTTGCATTGCACTATTTTTTTGTCTAAGGTTCAATATTGTTTTGAAAAAGTAACTCGTCCCGAGCAATGCTTTAATGTTTCAAGCTTTTCTGGATCGAACAAATCCATTTTCGACAAGTCTTTCAGAATTGGAAGAGCAAAAATTAGATATATTTTTATAATTAAAAAAGTTACTAGTAGTATATAATAATAAATCCCCGTTATTAAGGAAAAAGAATTGTTTTAAACATTATTCACGGTTTGGAACGGTAGGACTATTTGGTGTATATGTTTTGAAGCAAAAAAAGGACTCCAAATTCTGACTAAACTAGCCTCCGATTTCCACTTGCTTCTCAAACATCTCTTCCTCCGGCGAAGTCGAGTTGTAAGTTTTATATCTCTCTGAGAAAACCCTAAATCCCTCTTCCCAATTGTTTAATAAAATTTGAAAAATTGTTTTTAATGGTCCCATGCTTTGTACTGCTCCGCTGCTTAAACAAATTGTCGACTTCGATTTCTCATGTTTCTTGTTTGGAGGCTCATGTAATAGATGGCTCTGAAGTTTTTAATTTTTTTTTTATTGTTACTATTCAGCATTTGGGATTATTGGAGGACAAGATTTACAACTGATTCTAATTCCTTAGTCCTTACCAATAAATGATTAACATCCCGATTATATCTAATACAGTTTAAACAAACGGCCATTGAGGTTTGTTTGGTGTGCTGTTGAACTGACTTTTGATGCAATGTAGATGAATTTGATGAAACTAGTCAATCTAGGAGCTAAATGCGAGAAGATAGCTTGATAGGAAGAGAATTTAGAAAGAAGAGATTGTATTAACTTTCAAAAGTGTCATTCTATTACAATTCATCCATCTATATAGTTCTTAGCTGAAGATTCTAGAAGTAGCTATTGATTACAACTTGTAACTAACTTTTAACTAACTTCTAACTACCCTAACTAACTTGTAACTAACTCGCCAAGTCAGCTGCCAGCTAGGATAAGTCTGTTACTTTGTTCTTCTTCTTCACTGCTCATCTTCTTCTTCTTGCTGCTTTGATCCTCATCATGTAAACGTGTATCAATACCCTCCCCTAAAAGAGAATCCTTGACCTCAAGGATTAAAGGTGGGAAACCTTGTCTGAAGCTCCTGCAAGTATTCCCAAGTAGCAGAGTCATCCTCGAATCCTGCCCATTTGATTTTGACTTGACACACAACTTTATTTCCCTTTTTAACCAATCTCCTTTCCAATACCGCTTCTGGTTGAGGACAACGAGGACTCGATAAATGAAGTATGGGAGGATGATTGATAACAATAGGTACTTCATGACACCTCTTCAATTGTGAAACATGGAAAGTTGGATGAATAAGGACATCAGCAGGCATAAGTAATCTGTAGGCTACTGAACCAACCCTTGCAGCAATAGGATAAGGTCCATAATATTTAGCAGCTAGCTTATAGGAAGGTCGTGCAGCTATAAGGTATCAAATCTTGCAGGCAAGAATCATCTCTCCATGATGACTGAATTTGTGCAAATAGGGAATCATGAGGAGTCAATAATGAGATAGCTAAAAGTTCAGCATCTGGCTTCCTTGACAATGCTTCTGCAACTTTGTTCTCAGATCCCTTCTTATACTCAATAATGAAATCAAAGGCTATTAATTTGGAGATGCCAGCAACCTGAAAATCGGTATGCACTTGTTGCTCCAATAAGTGCTTTAAGGCCTTCTGATCTGTCCTCACAATGACCATTAGATAGTGTGACCATTTAGTGACAGCAAAAATAAGAGCAAGCAACTCTCTATCATAAACTTATAGACTTTGATGCCTGGGAGCTAGAGATTTGCTTATATAAGCAATAGGATGCCCCTGCTGCATCAATACAACACCTATCCCCTTTCCACTAGCATCTGTTTCTACTGTGAAAGGTTTAGCATAATCTGGCATAGCTAACACAGGAGCAGAGATCAAGGCCTGCTTTAAAGCATTAAAAGCAGCAGTAGCTTCATCATTCCACATAAAATTGTCCTTCTTCAACAAATCATGAAATGGTTTACATATAGTCCCAAAGCCTTGAATAAACCTTCTGTAATAGCCTGCAAGACCTAAGAACCCCCTCAACTGTTTGATGTTTATAGGTATAGGCCATTCTTGGGCAGCAACAATCTTCTTTGGGTCTGTAGATACTCCTTCAGCACTGATAAAATGACCAAGGTACTCAACCTTAGCTACCCCAAAAGCACACTTTGACATCTTAGCATATAACTGATGTTGCTTCATCAGTTCCAATACAGCTCTCACATGATCCACATGAGCAACTACATTCTTGCTATAGATCAAAATATCATCAAAGAACCCAAAACTGACTTCCTTAATAAAGGTTTGAAAACAACATTCATCAAACTTTGAAAGGAGGAAGGTGCATTGGTTAATCCAAAGGGCATAACCAAAAATTCATAGTGCCCTTCATGAGTCCAAAATGCAGTTTTGTTGATGTCCCCTTCCGCCATTCTTAACTGATGGTAACCAGCTCTAAGGTCTATTTTTGAAAAGACCTCAGCCCCATGTAATTCATCCAGTAAGTCTTCAATCATAGGGATAGGAAACTTATCCTTTATGGTCATCTGAGTAAGACTCCTATAATCCACACAAAGCCTCCAACTACCATCCTTCTTTCCCACCAGTACTACAGGAGAAGCATATGGACTGGTACTATGCTGTATCACTCCTTGATCTAACATTTCCTGTACCAGCTTCTCAATTATATCCTTCTTAATCCCAGGATATCTGTAAGGCCTCTTATTCACAGGATTAGAAGCCTCCTTAAGAGGAATTCTGTGGTCATAAGAACCCCTATGAGGTGGTAATGTAGTAGGTAATTCAAATACACATGCATACTGTTTGATAAGAGCTGCTAATTCTGGTAATGGATCAGCTCTTGGTATAGCTTGTATGCTGTGACAGTAGGTGTCACTAACTTCATTGGTTAAGGACATCATAAAAAATTGTGCTTCATCCCCCTCTTTCTTGACCAAGCTCTTAGCTTTAGCAGCCTTAAGTTGGTCATTAGCACCCCTTAGAACATGCTTCTTCCCTTGTATATGAATTCAATTGTTCTCTTTTTGAAATCAAACAATATTCTTCCTAAAGTATTCAACCATTGAACCCCAAACACAATATCTATATTTCCGAAGGGTAAGAGTAAGAAGTTAGAAGAAAAAGTGGTACCTTGTAATAGCCAATGCAAATCCCTCTCCAAATCTTTCATTCAAGGCTAACACATATTCAGTCCACGTAGTTTCTAGCATTGAATTCCTAGATTTCACATATGATCTATACCAAGCAATAGCTTCTCCATCAAAATGAATGGAAGCCACCTTAACCCTCTGATCAAAAGCTACCTCATCCATAGAAAAGAATTGATCGACCTTATACAACCAGTTTTTTAAGTCATGACCAGAGAATTGAGGAAATTCAAGTTTAGAATATCGAGTGAGGTAGTTACCATTAGGATTTGCACCTTGATGAGCATCTCTGACCCTTCCCTCTTGATGAATCTCCATCGAACCAGATCTGCCAGTAGAAGATTCTGCTCTTACTGGTTCCCTTTCCTTTCCTTTTTGATTCATTACCCCCATAGATTCCTTCAATTCCAACAACTCTTTGTCAGTTTGTACATTATGCTTATTGATAACCATCATTCCATCCATCAATTTCTGCAATTGATCATGAATGGCTGTCAACTTATCTTCCAGTTCCTCAACAGTTTTCTCTGAATTCTTACTGCGAGTCATGATTCAAGCTACCAAGGATTGCGAGCTCTGATACCAAATGATGCAATGTAGATGAATTTGATGAAACTAGTCAATCTAGGAGCTAAAGCTCGAAGAAGGTGTTAGCTAAGTCAAGCAGAAATGCGAGAAGATAGCTTGAGAGGAAGAGAATTTAGAAAGAAGAGATTGTATTAACTTTCAAAAGTGTCATTCTATTACAATTCATCCATTTATATAGTTCTTAGCTGAAGATTCTAGAAGTAGCTGTTGATTACAACTTGTAACTAACTTTTAACTAACTTCTAACTACCCTAACTAACTTGTAACTAACTCGCCAAGTCAGCTGCCAGCTAGGATAAGTCTGTTACTTTGTTCTTCTTCTTCACTGCTCATCTTCTTCTTCTTGCTGCTTTGATCCTCATCATGTAAACGTGTATCAACTTTTTACATCTGTAACAATTAGAAATTTTCCGTTTATACTATATACTTTATAAGCAAGAAATCTGTTTGTCTGAGCTCAGTATCTTATGTTAGCTGATACTGCTAGTTCTAAGCTCTTGGATAAAGGGGGAGGTTGTAGAGTAGGTTGTCCGTTCAGATCAAAACTAGTCAACTTATCAATCCTCAGCGAATAATGAATCTTCACAGAATTCAAAAACTAGGTGTTGTTGTGCCGGTTTTTTTTTATTGAAGGTGATGTCCCCGCCAACTTATGTGCACCTCGACTGTTCCTTCGTGTACCCGCTACCTTGCACCAATGCAGGTACCGGAGAACTCTGCCTACGAAGTTTTAGACGGGTGGGAAGAAATCACCTTAGTGTGTTTTTCGTTGACTTGAACTTGGACTTGAAACCTCGTGGTTCTTCTTCGTTGTTGTACTATGTTATAGAAAATGGTCTGAAATCCAATTTTGTTGAAGCAGATAGCTGTCAAGGACAGAGAGAGCACAGTGATATTCCTGGGAGAGAAAAATGGTATATCTTTTCCTGATCTCTCTTTTCTTAGTGCTGTATATACTTGGTGTTTGCGTTGTTTTCTCCAATTGTTCTACAGTGGAAAGTTTATTTACCTTATTGGAATCAATTCTTATTTGATGTTTTTTCTCATATATTTATTTGGTCTGTATTCTGGCTGGGTTTTGCCTCTGACCCACTCTGTTTTCCAGTTGTTTTTCTCATATTTCAAGGATCTGGTGGGCAGAGAAGTGACTGTGGAACTAAAGAATGACTTGGCTATCCGAGGAACACTACATTCAGTTGATCAGTATCTGAACATTAAGCTTGAAAACACGAGGGTTGTTGACGAGGACAAGTACCCCCACATGGTAATTATTCCTTGTTCTCCTCCAATCGTGTGGGTTGGGTGGGACAATTAACATTTAGGGTTCATTATATTTATGAGCTATGTTGTGTTCTTCCATCTTTGTTCTTCTTGCTAGATATCATCGATTTCATCTGTGAAAATAAGTGGCCATGCATTTCATTTGTCCTTTCTTTCACCTTCTCTCTTTGTGTGTGTACGATTGGTTGAGAACCTCTGATTGGCTCTCTCTCACTCTCTCAATTGAAGAACTTGTGAACTGGTTTGGTTTTGTTATGCACTAGGAGGACATGATATTTTTCTCCTCCATAGTAGTCTTTAGTTGCGAACCCTGATAGTTTTGCTAGAACTATTTACTGTTGGTTGGATATCTGAATTAAGGAGGGCCAATTTGAAGTACTGATGTCATGTGAAGAAGGTCAATTTGAAGTATTAACTTCTCTGTGTGTCTAAAATTCTGGCTACTGAGGTTCACAAATATATGGGATTCTTTTTGTAGTTAGTCTATGGTTATGAGCTTTGTCGATCACTATGACTATGATTGTTTTGTGGCTCTGTCCTGCTAAGGCCTAGTGTTTGTTAATATTTGCTATAAGCTATGCTATGATCTATTCTCCTTTCTGCTTAATGTAATTACTTATGTTAGTGAAGGTGTCTAGCTTTACATTCTTTGAACATTTGGACACTAAGAATTATTCCAAGGCTAAGAACTTGTAAGTACAAGAATTCAATATCACTGTAACTATTTTAGTGCTGGGGAAAACCTTAACTAAAGAATTTAGTGTCTTACTCAACCTGGTAGCAGCATAGAAGTCAATACAATGGTGAACCTTATGCTTGATATATAACCGCAATGATATAGCCTGGGTTGGGTGAAATATGATGGCCTCTCCAAATAAATGACCTTGTGTTGTTTCGTTTTGAGTCTTCTTCTTCTTCTTGGGTTGAAAATCTTCTATGGCTTTAACAAATTGAATTTGTTGTCTCGTTGGTGCCTGGATGTCTCACCAATTTGGAACCAAAGCCTATGTGGTAATCAAAGCGGATCCAGGATTTGATAGCTATAGGTGCCACTATTTTATGTAAACTTACCACTTAACATGTGATAACCAAACTGAAAATGTTTGGTCCTTTACTTGAAATCATGAAAAAAAAAGTAACATTAACTAGATTAAAAAAGGGTTGTACAAAGAGAGGAAATACAAAGATGAACATAAAAGAAAGAAAATGAAAAAAGGGAACAAGCGAGGTGGAGATGAACAGTAAAATTGAATTGATAAGATGAGTGAGGCAAGTATCGATCTTGGGCCTTGCACCTTTGTAAGAGAAATTTGGACCACGGAACCTAACTTCACTTTGTGACTGAGGGTGCCACACTTTAATTATGAACGCTTTTTACGTGAAAATACCAGTGTACTCCCTCCATTTCAATTTAATTGAGGTAGTTTGACTCGGACAGAGTTTAAGAAAAAAAAGAAGATTTTTGAAACTTGTGGTCTTAAAAGCTTAAGAGGTTAAAGCTTTGTGGGGCCATGACATTTGTGTGCTTATAAAACCTTCTCATTAAGGGTAAAATGGTAAAATGAAGAGTTTAAAGTTGAATTATTTCCAATTGTAGAAATGTGTCATTCTTTTTGGAACTAACTAATAAGGAAAGTGTGTCATCTAAATTGAAATAGAGGGCGTATATATGCATTTTTACTCGAGCGACCCGGTGGCGTACCGCCCTCTCTCCTCTACATATATCCGCCCCTGGTGATAAAGTTAATTTTCAACGTTGCAATTTTTAGTCTCATTGGCTCGGAATTACTTTTGCATCATGTTTTCTAGATACAAAAGTTGGAAACTATCTCTGTAGGCCCATAAAATCTGACTAGGTGCACGAAATTGGAACCGGAATCAACAATCGAGATAGGACCGCGAATTATGAATATCCTAGACGGTGCTACGGGATAGCAATGGGGGAATGGTAGATGCTTCACCCTCCTAACCTAGGCCTGCCCGTGGCAAACTTCGCCGTTCCCCTCTGACCCTGCTGCACTTTTCCCGCTAGGTTGGGTTCCCTCATGTTTCACATTGTGAATCGTTTTTTTTCATTCACTTATCCAATGTTACCAAAGGTGAAAAGCACAAAAAAGCTCTAAAGTCCGTTGGGGCTTTAAGCGCAAATAGAGCGTGTGCTTTAATGAAAAAAGGCGCAACGGGAAAAAAAGTAAAAATATGCATAGTAGTCCAAGACTAATCATTATAAGCATCAATAACAAATATATGGACAAAGAAATTGAAAAAAAAATCATGGTAAAGTGAAATATCAATTGTTTAAGGTCGCCTTTCCAGAATACACTCATTGGCAATGAAAAGTATGTGTTAGAGCTTTAGTGCGACACTAAAGTGCCCATAAAGCGAGCGAAGCACTCGTTGAGCCTTGCTTCAGGGCTTAAGAAGCGCGCCTTTGACAACACTGCACTTATCCAGCTCGCCCTCATCTGAATTAAAGAAAACATATGTCCTTTGGCCCATTCCACGTAGGCAAGCACCCACTTCCTTGTAGAGTAGGAAGGAGATCTCGGTAGAGCTGCAGCTTGATTAATCCTATAGATTGGATGTATAGTTATAAAAAGAAAGATTATTTCGCCACGGAAAGATGACGGTCTCTTTTCAATTTATATGGCAAGCCCTGTAGCCATCAACCTTTCCCCGTCCTCAGTTTCTTATACGCTATATTCCTATTATGTAAAATGTTATTTCCCGCAGTTTTAAAGGTATGAACCGGTATTGTAAATAGTGCTCGCCTCAGCGCTAATAGCATGAGGTGACACGAAGCAGAAGCCCATCTCTATTTTCAACTGAGGCATGGCGAAACTAGAAAAGTGGCGAGGAGGCGTCAGTGAGGCAAGGAGGTGACAATGTGACAGAAGCATCGTTTTTTAAAAGAAACAAGAGACTCTTCTTTGTTCTTCTTCGTTGTTCTTTCTTCTTTTTCTTCTTATTCTTTGTTCTTTCTGGCAGCAACTGATCTTTCTTTCTCCTCTGTTTTCTCACCTTTCTGATCTTCTTTCTTCCTCTGTTTCTCTGTTTTAGTGTAAAATTGATGAATTATTGACTATCTTGTTCTAGACTTTTAGTATCTACTATCTACTTTTAGTTTTTGAATTAAAATATTTGCTAATATGTCATTGCTATTGTATATATATATATATATGTATGTATGTGTGTGTATGTGTATTTGTATTAATTGGCGCTTCACTTCAAAAAAGCGAGCGCTTCGCTTCTCACCTCAGTGAATCCCCTGTCGCTTTTTGTCGCCTCGCACTCCAAAACACTGGTATGAACATTTTCGCATTGACATCAGGTTTTCCTCAAGTGTGCAAGGGTATGTATTTATTCAGTATGTATGAAAAACTGAAACTACTCCAAAGTTAAAGGGATCTCTACTAGAAGTAGGTTGCTCATAGTTACTGGCCTAGTATGTCTAGTTTTTTAACTCTTCCTTCGCTTAAACATACTTACCTTTTTCTTGTCTCTTTTCTTTTCTTTTCTTTTGTCCCTAGTATTTTCTTCTTTTTGTGTTTTGGTACTCATATTTCATTTCTAAAACTGTTTTTGATGGTGATAGAAATCAGTCAGGAATTGCTTCATCAGAGGATCGGTGGTGAGATATGTGCAGTTACCTCCGGATGGAGTTGACATAGAACTACTTCATGATGCTACAAGGAGAGAAGCTCGGGGTGGCTGAAATCTGGACTTTGAAATACTGTCCATTTTCACATTTTCAGTTGGATGAATCGGCATATACTGATTTTTCTTGCTGTTCAGTGTAATTCTAGATGCAAGTTGCATGTAGTAGTTTCCTTGTAATTACTAGTATGCAGCTGTTATGACTACATCAACCAATGATGTGAAAACAGTGGATATGAATGTTGACCCTAAGGCATTTCTCAGTCGTTTTGACAAAATTAAGAATGTTAAAAACGCTCGACATCCTTCCGTTGTGCCACTTTTTTCGGGGAAATGTTACCTACCAATGGAAAAATCGTTGTTTTGGACCATACAAATGTTCTAGTTATATGTCTATCTTCAGGAGAAGTAAAGTATGACATCTTTGGAGGATCATCTTCTTCTATTCAAATTTTACCGGTCATGGAGATTATTTCCTCCTTACCCTAAAATGCAAGTTTTGCGATGGTCTCTGTCTGTGCTAGAGACTAGATAACATAATACCAACAAAAGTTATGTGGAATGCATTAATAATACAAAAGTTATATTGTGTTTTGCTCATATCAGGAGGGCTGATGTATAAAATAAAGGTAAGGGTTTAGAATCAGTAGTTTTGGTTCAGATGTAAAGTTCAAATTTGGATTCGCCTCTGGCTCACATACTATCAGGGCCGGCTTGAGCCTAAGGCCATTAAGGCAATGCTTTATAATAACAACATGCCCAGTATTATCTCACATCATGGGATCTTGAACAATAGTACTATCTCACATCATGGGATCTTGAAGAATAGTGTGTACGCAAATTTTACCCATACCTTGTAAGGTATTAAGGCAATGCCTTAGGTCCCTAAAATACTTAGGGCCCCAAAATCTGTAAATAATATATGTAATAGAGTTAATTCCCTAAAACACACTTAAACTATCATATTTTTGTCGTTTCCTACTTAAACTATTCGGTATCTCCAAAAGCCATCTCAATAATGTTGTCTTTCATATTAAAACCCCCTCGTTGCTGACCTGACATAACGTGTGTAAACACTCACTTGGGAGTGCGTGACAACTAAAAAAAGCCATCAAAATGGCTCATATGATAGAAAATAATGGCTAATTAGCCTAGCCCTCTTTCACATTTGTTTTTAATAAATATTCTCTTTATTTAAGTTATATCCACCTTCTTCCTCATTTTTTCACCATTCTCCCTTAATTTGTTTACCTTTCTCCTTTCACCTTCTCCTTCATTTTTAACCTTTTTTCTTCAGTTCTCGATATGGTTTCCTCTGGAAAACTTTCTCCCTCTCTTGTTTCCTTTGAAATGATTTATTCTCTTTCTTGTTTTAGTCTTCTGTCATGTCTTACCCATATTGTTGAAAGAATACCAATTTAAATCTTCTTATTAAACTCAACACCTTGTAGAGAATAAAGTTGAATATCTTGAACCTTCTTTATGTAATCTGGAATTAGAGAATGTAATTGCTGGCCAATTTTTTTTAAAAGCAAATATACCACTAGACAAGCTTCCTAGTGGCTAATATATAAATAAAACCCCAAAATGGGTCCAAAGCTTACAAGATGTCCAAACCAAAATAGAAGTTGCATGAAGCTACTAGCTACTAAAAAGATAGAAAAGCTAAAATCTAATGAACTAGCTATTACAACATAATAAGCTGAGTGCTTCCTTCTCCTGTCAGTGTATGTGAATCCAATTGCCAGTGATAAATACCAAGAAGCACCTATCAAGCTCTCACCAGGCGCCAGAGTATACTGTCCATAGGCTAGAATGGATTCCAAACATCTCCACCACAGAGTTGAAGCCAACATAGTCTTCCAAGTGTAGCTACTATATGATCTCCATATGTAGTGAACTGAGTTTGTCCAAGTATTAATCATGTGCTCACTCATCAAACTTAACATGTAGAAAAGCCTGGCTAAGGCAAAAGCCAGGCTTTGCAAGGCAAAAGCCAGGCGTGAGATGGCTTTAGGCAGGCTTTGCAAGGCAAAAGTCAGGCGTGAGCTGGCTTTAGGCAGGCTTTGCAAGGCAAAAGCCAGGCATGAGCTGGAGCAGGATTTACAAGGCAAAAGCCAGGCATGAGCTGGCTTTAAGCAGGCTTTGCAAGGCAAAATCCAGACTTCATAACTGTGCCTTTTTTTGTTCTTGTAAGCTCAGATCTTTCCATGCTAGAACCTTTAGTGTAGACATCATTCTAAACATTGCTAAACCATCCTCATATTGATCATGAAAGCATGCTAATACCACTGAGAAATGATTCAACAATCTCCAAAAATACCACATGACATGTTCAGCGTTTTACTTAGTATTTGGCCATATCATAAGTAGGATAAATTGTACCATCCAACACCTCCTTATCGCATTGTTCCTGTAAACTATCAAAGCACCCTCAGAATGAGCGTGTGACCATGCTAATAACACTGGAAAGTACCTTAATAACATACAGAATGAGACAAAGAAACATGCAGGTTTGTGTAGAGTCCAATCCTGTGAAGCCATCAGTCTGGGGTTCTTCTCTTTGCTATCCTAACCCTAAGGTTAGGTGTTTGATATTTGTCTAGATTGATCAACCTCCTACCTGCACTAGGCAGTTCAGAGAACGAATGAAACTCAGATGTACCTGCAAAAGAAAACTCAATGTTAGCTATAAAATCCGCCACCGAGTTACCTTCTCTGAACACATGTTGAAAGATCACATTGAAGTTGCCCTTCATCTCTATAATTTTCTTCACATCATGTGCAATTACCCAAGGAGGATCCGTTTTCCCTTCTATCACTTTCTTCATCACCAATGAATCAGTCTCCAATATGAGAGGATGAAGATCATGCTCTACACAATATTCCAACCCTTGAAGAATAGCCTTAGCTTCAGCCACCACATTAGTTGTCACCCCCAGGTCTACTTCCCTAGCATACACCACACCACCTTCATCATCCCTCACACAAAAGCCTAAGGAGATAGGACCATGATTTCCTTTTGAGGCTCCATAAGTATTGCATTTGTACCAACCATGAAAAGGAAGATGCCATGTTACTCTTGTAGAGATCAATATAGGTTCATATCCTTCAAAGTATTGAATTATGTCTGGCCATAACAATGGAATATTAGGCATCCAAGCATACCTCACCCTTGCAGTTGATGCAATGTCCTATTGATCTCATGAATCACCTTATTTGTAGACACTGAACCCCCATGTTTACCTGCATTTCTTCTCTTCCAAAGTTCCCAAGTGATGATAGCTAGTACTACTTGAAACAATGGCTTTAACTTTGGACAACATTGAGCATACCACTAATGCCTTATAACCTGCTTCAATTGAATCAATGGCACAGTAATTTCAGCAGCCCCCATGAACAAGTTCCATACCTTAGAGGCAGTAGGCCCTGTGAAAAATATATGCTCAATAGATTCCTCTTGGGGCTGCTGACAACACCAACACATGGACATCACCTTTTGCCCTTGCCTCCTCCACATGTCATCAATGGCTTCTTTTTACCTCCACAATCTCCACAAGAAGAAGGATATCTTGAATGGTAATCCTTTAATCCACATTAACTTAAATTCCTGATTAGGATCAGCCCTATGCCTTAATATTTGCCAAGCACTGCTAACACTGAACTTGCCTGAGTGAGTTGGAATCTAGTATGGCCTATCCCAGTATCCCTCAATGCCACATTTAGCCTTATATGTTCTGCAATTTCCTCATTGAAAGTTTGATCTAGCAGCTAATCATCCCATGTTTCACCTTGCCGCAATTCTACCACCTCCTGAAGATCTTCATTAATTGGAAAGTCTTTAGGTAATATGTGATAAACTGCACCCAATCCAGTCCAATTGTCATGCCAAATATTGGTTGTTCCACTCTTCAATTCCCATAGGATCTCATGTTCTACTTCTTCCCTAGCATTCAACATTTGTCTCCAACGTGAGACCCTCTCCTAAACTGCACCACCGTTGGTATCTCCTTCTTGCAATACTTATTCTACATGAAATTAGACCACACATATTTTGTGGTCCTAAACCTTCACCATAGTTTAGCAAACAGTGCCCATGACACATCAAGTAAGGACCTAAAACCTAGGCCCCCTTCCTCTTTAGGAAGGCAAAGATTTTTCCATGACGCCCAATGTCTGCTTCTCCCTTCTTCCTTTGTGCTCCAAAAGAACCTAGCAAAAATCTTATGAAGATTCTTCAGGATATTTTTTGGTGGATCAAGGACTGATAACATGTGGACTGACATACTTTGCAACACACTAGAAATGAGTGTTGCCTTTCCTCCAAATGACATCGGCTTTCCTTTCCATGAATGCAATTTGGCCTTTACCTTCTTGATAAGATCCTCATAATAGTCCTTCCTCCTTCTAGTGTAAAAATAGGACACCCTAGATATGTGAAGGGGAATTTACCTCTTGCAAATCCTGTAATAGCTCCAACAACGTGAAACAATCCATTAGCAATCTTTGAATACATGTAGTATGAACTCTTATCTTTGTTGATCATCTGGCCTGATATCTTCTCATAGTTCCCCAACACTGCCATAATCTTGCTCAAGGATGGAGGATGAGCAGAAGTAAAGATTATAGTATCATCAACATATGCCAAGTGGTTTAAAAGATTAGACCACTTAGGCATCCTAAGTCCCACAAATGACTTGTCTTCAAAGAGCTTATTCAAAGACCTGGAAAGTACCTCAGATGACAGAATGAACAATGTTGGAGATAGGGAATCCCCTTGCTTCACACCCCTTGTAGACTTAAAGAACCCTGAGGACTGCCCATTCACCAATACTGAATAACAGTTATTTGACACCAAGTTCCACACCATGTTGATGAAGTGCTTAGAAAATCCTATCTTCCTTAGCACATGCAATAAGTACTTCCATGAAACCCTATCATAGGCCTTAGCCATATCAAGCTTGATCACCACATTAGCTAGCTTTCCCCTTAACCTTATGTTAGTGACAATTTCTTGAGTATAAGATGTTCTCAAATATACTCCTACCCTTTACAAATCCGAATTGATTAGGAGATATTAGAGAAGGCAAAAAAATCTCCGATCTATCATGTAACACCTTAGACAAGACCTTGTTAATGAAATTTCTCAAACTAATGGGTCTTAAGTCAGAAAAGGTCTCAACTCTAGGTTTCTTAGGCTCTAAATTGGTGTGAGTGATGGATTTAGGCAGTGCATCTCCTACATAGAAGTGTAGCACCATGTTGTGTATATCAGCACCAATAACATCTCAGCATGTTTGATAAAACAGGACAGTGAATCCATCAGGGCCACTAGCACTCTCCGAACTAAGCTCAAAAACTGTTGCCCTTACTTCTTCAATTGTTGGCAATCTGCTAAGTTCCAAATTCTGTTCCATAGTGACCATGGAAGGTACATTATTGAGCAAGGAAAAGTCAAAAGCATCACCTTCATTTGTGAACTGTTTTTGATAGAAGTCCACTGCAGTTGTAGCCAATTGCTCCTGGTCCTCAATCCATACCCCACTGCCACTTTTGACCCTCTTCAGTTGCAATTTCTTTCTATTTCCATTAACATGATTGTGAAAGAAACTTGTATTCTCACCTCCTTCAGCAAACCAAGTCATCCCAGTTTTTTGCTTCCAATACTGCTCCTCAATACTCAAGTATTTCTTCAATTCAGATTGAGCCTTTTGAAGCACAATATTGTTCTCAATTGTAGGATCTTATTCAAACAACGTCTCTTTCACCCTAACAATGTCCTCCAAAATAGACAACTGCTTGAAGATATCACCAAATGTTTCCCTACTCTATTTTGACAGTGTTGCCTTCACCCTCTTGAGCTTCTGCTTGAACATAAGAAATGGATCTCCTATGAAATCAGCTTCCCAATTCTGCCTCACCACATCCATAAATGTAGCATGCTTAGTCCAAAAGTTCAAGAACCTGAAAAGCTTGACAAAATTGATGGTCTGCTCCCTACATGTCATTAGCAATGGTGCATGATGAACTGATCCACTTCTGATTAGATGTTCAACTTCAAAAGTTGGCAACATGTTCTGAAATGGCAAATTCACAAAGATCCTATTCAGTATCCTGAATATACACGCAACATTAAGTCTCCCATTCCACCATGTAAATGGAATTCTTTTATATCCTTGCTCAAACAAACCACAAGAGTTTACACAAAATGCAAAATCCTCATATTCAGGAGGGTGTACTAAAAATCCACATATTTTCTCATCTTCATGCAATATAACATTGAAATCCCCTCCTACTAACCATGGCAATTTCATATCACTTGCTAAGTAAGACAAGTGATCCCACAATTCCAACCTCTCCATTGCTGAACATTTTGCATAAACAAATATCATCATCATGTGTTGTTCCAGGTCATGGTGAAACACTCTCATAGTCACTTGTTGCTCAGTATCCTCCACTAATTCCCATTCAACCACTGCATCAAAGAACAACCATATTTGCCCATTAATATTTGCATAAGCAGTCTCCATATTCAACCTCCTTCTATATCTATCAATGAGTCTCTTCTTTTGAAAAGGCTCCATCAATGCAACTACACAAAAACTATGCTCTTATTCATGTTGATCACCCTAGGAAAGGCCTGATGTGTATTCACAGACCTTATGTTCCATATTAATGTTTTGATCATCATCATTTAGATAAAGAAGTTGCCCTCCTGGGCATTATTCTTGATGGTTGTGGTGGCTATTTTGTCACGACCCAAATTCCCCAACCTTAGGGATCGTGATGGCGCCTAACACCACACTTGCTAGGCAAGCCAATGTTAGAACTTATTTAATTAATTTCCATTAAATTCTATTTAATTATAACAGAACAATTCAAAATTAAACTAAATTTAATATTTCCATTTCGTAAATCCATGAATAAGATAATAAATGAATAATTAAACCGAACCACTATCTAAATATATAACTATAAGACTACCCCAGGGTTCGGTGTCAATATTTACGAACCACTAAGAATACTACAAATAATTGGCTGAAAGAAACAATATAACTGTTTTGAGTATAATAAAACAGTGTCAAGAAAATAAGGAGAAGACTCCAGCAATCTGCAGACGCCAGCAGATCTACCTCGTGTCTCCGAATGATATTGTCTGTTACTAAAAAATCTCCTAACTCTGGCCAATACCTGGATCTGCATAAAATAGTGCAGAGTGTAGTATCAGTACAACTGACTCCATGTACTGAGTAAGTGCCGAGCCTAACCTCGATGAAATAGTGACGAGGCTACGACGGGGCAATTATAACATAACCTGTGACAATATATAATAAAACAGGGAAGAAATTCTAAACTAAACAAAAATAATAAATTGTAACAATAATTAAAATAACCCAACTGCCTTTTCCAGGCCTCAACTATAACCAAATCCTCACACAAGTTTCCAAATTTCTAAATTTCCACTTTAAAATAATCGTAAGTGCATGATATAAAAAATAGTAAAGTAAAACAGTAAGTTTTTCAAATATTTGTATTCAAAACCAGTAAAATATAAGTGTCCTCCCTTATTGCTCCTTGTTGAGGCGCGCAACTCGCTCCCACCCGTCCACCCTTATTGTTCCTCCCTATATATATATATCACCCTTATTTCTCCTGTTGCGGCGCGCAATCCGATCCTACCTGTCCATCCTTATTACTCCTTGTTGCGACGTGCAACCCACTCCCACCAGACAATCACATCTCTTTATTGAATAAAAAAAATTCACAATTTAAGTCAAAGCCTTTCACCATATTTACGTCTCCACAATTGTAAACAGAATAAGTTTCACTCTAAATAATAGTAAAAACAAAATATGAAATAATGACAATAAAACAATGAGTGTTCCAACCTTTATTTTATAAACAGTAAAACATGAATATTCTCCCTTATTGCTCCTTGTTGCGGCGTGCAACCCGCTCCCACCAGACAATCACATTTCATCTCTTTATTTATAATAAGTTTCACAAATCAGATTCCAAGTCTTTCAAAATACTTAAATCTCAATTATCATAAACAGGAAATGGTACTATTCAGAAATTTCACCAATTATCACTACACAACGAAACCAACCGAAACGTATAATGTAACACTGACAACCAGCTAAACCAGATGCACTACAATGTGACTAAGGAACAAGTAACACTTTCGAATACATTTAACAACAAGTTGACGAACCATGTAGATATGGAGGCATCAAAGATCATAAAACAATTAAACTAGGAATCAATTAAATTGGGAACGGGGAAGGAGATCATGTTAAGCAAATAATTTGGTGGTGCATAGATACTCGTCATCTCACCTATACATCACACACATATAATTTAGTTTAGGTTTCCTATTCCCTCAAGTCAAGGTTAAACCAAGCACTTACCTCAATTTCGCAGGCCACTCACTACTTAATTACAACTTTTCCTTTTGAATTCACCTCCAACCCACTCGTATCCGAAACTGGGGGCAAGCATCTAGTAATGTTTCAAGAGTTTGTAAGTGGTACTCATCAGGGAAGACTTGGATGATGCAATCCATCAAATATCCCTGTGCAATATCGTCTTTACAGTTGACAACCTGCTCTAGAACTCTTGGAAGCACCATATCTTTGTACAAATCAAGGTCAATGCCCTCAATTTGACTTAGAACGTGCAGGGTTTTTTCCCCACAAGATCACGAAGCTTGCTCCTTCTTTTTCACATTTTTCCTTTTCCCGTGCAGGTCCCCAAAGTTTGTTCATTTCTCTGAAATTTTGGGGCACGAATTCTACAACATCCATACTGACTTGCGAAAGGTAACTCCTTAGGAAGAGCCCACGTAAATTTGGGGGGCCTTGCAATTAAATATCATATTGGATTGTTCCTTGCAAATTTGGGGGACCCTAGTGTTTGAAGTGGTCGTGCAATTCGAAGTTGATTGGAACTCTGACGCACAAAAACAACCGTGATACAATCAACTCTTATACTCCTATCCTATACAAATTCTATAATAATATACCTCTTGTATTTTTATTTTAAAATAAAGAACTTATGTCCCTAATATGGATATATTCTTGAGTGATATTTTCATTTTGCTAAGGTGAATAATTAGGTGTATTAAAATACAGTCACAAAAATTATGTACTTAGTTATATGAAATTTAAGGCAGACGATAAACATTTATTCAATTATTTGATTAAAATAGATGATGAACATAAACATGTATCTTTCAAAACATTTAAATGGGAAATGACTCACAAATCATTTAATAAGATATACCAATAATATTAATAATTCTATTGGGTGTTAAACACTTGCACAATTTGTATTTTTAAATTATAGTAACATTTTATTATGTAGAATTTCTCGTTTTAACTTTGTTTGCTATTTATTATTCCACTTCAAATTATCTTGTAGATTTACTAAGTTGGATGTCGTTCATTTTGGTGGAAGATTTCCATTTGTATAATGGGTTTAATAGTTTTTCCATTCTAAGATTCCTTTGGGTCATCACATCTTTATTCTGATTCTTCTTTGTTTTCTTACCTCCTTTAGCACTAGTTGTGGGTGATAAATCTCCTTCCCTAGCCACTTGTTTGAAGTTTTCTGCTGTAGATTCATCATCTCCTTCATCCTCCATTGGATTTTGTCTCATTAAGTCTTCATCAATTGGTGCCACATTGTGTGTAACTAAATCATGTAAATGTTACTGACAGGGAGAGGATTAGGAGGTTTGTAGATGGTCTCTCGTATCATCTTCGGATTTTGATGACCATAGAGAGGGTGTCTGGAGTTACATTTGAACAGGTTGTGGATATTGCTCGGGATATTGAGTCGGTTCGCAGGCAGGATCGTGAGGAAAGAGAGGTCAAGAGGCCTCGGGGATCAGGAAATTTTAGTGGTGCCCCTTCCAGAGGGCAATTTCAGCCTAACAGAGGTCGTTCATTTAGACCTCCACAGTCAGTTCGCCCAACATACAGTGGTGTATCGTCAGGGCAGGGTCCTCGCAATGCTCATCAGGGACGTTAATCTTTTAGTGCCCTTCCAGCTCAAAGCTCCGCCCGAGCATCATCTTATCAGGGCTCTTCTATGCATGGTTCGTCTGGTAGTTATCACGGTGGCAGGGGTTTTCGTCGGCTTTCATCTCCGGCTCCAGGTAATTGTTATGAGTGTGGAGAGTTCGGACATGAGTGGAGGCAGTGTCCCCGTCGTCCTAATAGTTCAGCTCAGCAGAGGGTTCAGCCCTCGGCTTCAGCCCCAGTTATTTCACCACCTACCCAGGCCGCTAGGGGTGGTGGTCAGGCAGCTAGAGGCCGTCCTAGAGGGGGAGGTCGAGCAGGTGGAGGCCAGCCACGTATTTATGCACTTCCGGCTAGGCCTGATGCTATGGCGTCAGATGCAGTGATTACAGGTACTATTTCAGTTTGTCACAGTGATGCTTTGGCTTTATTTGACCCTGGTTCCACGTACTCTTATGTCTCATCCTATTTTGCTCATTTTCTGAATATGCCCCGTGAGTCTCTAATTACTTCTGTTCATGTTTCGACTCCGGTGGGTGATACTATTGTTGTGGACCGTGTGTATCGGTCGTGTCTTATATCTATTGGGGGTCTGGAGACCCGAGTGGACTTGATGTTACTGAGTATGGTCGATTTCGATGTAATTCTGGGCATGGATTGGTTATCCCCATGTCATGCGATTCTTGATTGTCATGCTAAGACCGTTACTTTAGCTATGCCCGGAGTTCCGAGAGTTGAGTGGAGGGGGTCTATAGAGCACGTGCCTAGCAGAGTGATTTCTTATTTAAAGGCTCAGCATATGGTTGAGAAAGGGTGTGAGTCTTATCTTGCGTTTGTGGGGGATGTTAGTAGTGAGACTCCATCTGTTGATTCTGTTCCTGTAGTCCGTGATTTTCGGGATGTATTTCCTGCAGACCTGCCAAGCATGCCACCTGACAGGGATATTGATTTTGGTATTGACCTGGTGCCAAATACTCATCCTATCTCTATTCCCCCTTACCGTATGGCACCAGCAGAGTTGAAAGAATTAAAAGAGCAGCTTCAGGAACTCTTAGATAAAGGGTTCATTCGGCCTAGTGTATCGCCTTGGGGTGCGCCGATGTTGTTCGTGAAAAAGAAGGATGGTTCGAAGCGCATGTGTATTGATTATAGACAGTTGGATAAGGTTACAGTGAAGAATCGTTATCCGTTGCCTCGTGTTGACGACTTATTTGATCAGCTTCAGGGAGCTAAGGTATTCTCCAAGATCGACTTGAGGTCGGGGTATCATCAGTTGAAAATTCGGGATTCTGATATCCCGAAAACGGCTTTCAGGACCAGATACGGTCATTATGAGTTTCTGGTTATGTCATTTGGGCTGACCAATGCTCCGGCAGCGTTCATGCAATTGATGAACAACGTATTTCAGCCATACCTTCATACTTTCGTTATTGTGTTCATTGATGACATCTTGGTTTATTCTCGTAGCCAGGAAGAACATGCTCAACACTTGAGAATTGTGTTGCAGAGATTGAGGGAGGAGAAACTTTATGCAAAATTCTCTAAGTGTGAGTTTTGGCTTGGTTCAGTAGCTTTCTTGGGGCACGTGGTGTCTAGTGAGGGTATTCAGGT